>JAFVLL020038999.1:0-37761 GCA_021397915.2 Tor tambroides
TGATAAAAATTTGTGTTTGTGTGTGTTTCACTCACTTTCCTGACGAGCGTGATTGACGCGCTGCAACCAGAAAGCTGTATGTCTCATTTCTGTTCACTTTCAGCGTTCTTTAGAGCATTAGCAGTACATTTGTTAGACAGACGTAAGTGGTTTATGCACTGAAGCTTTGTAAACAAAACGAACAGTTCAAAAACGTAAATATATAAAAGCGCAGAGAGCAATCTTATGCATTTTGCCGCCTTCTCCCGCGCCTTCGTTACTAAGCAACAGGGTAAACAGCTGCTGGCTTGATGACACAAACGAACTGTGGTTCGGACCCAAATAAAATAATATGAACGCAGTCCAGCGGGGGCAGGGGGAGGGGGGAGCAAACGAACTCGGGTTCGGACCAGGCAATCGAACCAAGTGGGAAAGCACCCTAAGAGTATTTCACGAAGCGTTTTAGCACTAAAACTAGCTGTTAAATCTGTGAAACGTTAGGAGAAGTGAAGAGGACTCCTAAGTCACTAAGAACAAACCACAAACTATCCTAAAATGGTTGTTGCCGGCAATCTGCCTCGGAACATAAACATTTTAGAAACATTTGACGATAATGTGCTTTTAAAAAGGTATCGCAATTTAGTTTTGGAGGTTATCCCAACTCCAAATTTTCCTATGATTATATGCTTGTTTTCATTAACCAATTGGGCAAGAAGTAACACCTGTCCTTGCGTCCAGGTTGGTTTTCTTTTTTGTTTGCATGTCTTACTATCAGCCGTGATTATTTTACTCTGTTAATTAAAAGGCTATTTATATGCATATTCACAACTTTTTTTTACAAGAAGCATACAGGCTGACAATTACCTAAACACATACGTATGTATTATATTGTTTAATTAGTGACACTTAGCCTGCATCTTAAAATCTTTATTTGAATGTGACAATTAACATTTTTTTATTTTTAAACCTTTATTTGAATATGGCAACATAACATTGCGCTCTGCAATATTTCTATGAATAAATCTCTGACAGAGACCCCTAATTTATATAAACCCCCAGAGACTTTTTTGTGTGCCTTTGCATCAGATGAGATGAAAATAATTTTGTGTTTAATCTGAAGGTGCCCTGATACCAACAAACCTTTGGGTTTGATGCTGCTGAATGGACTTACCAAGCTTATAAATGAATATAAAGAGGTATGAACGCATGCTGAACAATTAGGTTTTTAGTTGTAACTCAAATTTTGGCTTTTTCAGAAGTATCCATCAAATGACCTTAATTTATTATTTTGTTATAAGGACCCCAAACTACTATGTATGGCCTATTCTGCTGTTGGAAAACTTTCAAGGTAATTTTCTAAGTAAATAATATATTTCAGTAAATAATATATTTTAAGTTTTATTTTATACAATACAACTTTAATTGAAATTAAAATATGTCAAATGTATTTTTTCCCTTTTTCCTCATTGCTATAATAGTCGAATGCCTCAGCTTTTCACAAAAGACATTGCATTGGTACAGCAGTTTTTTGAGTCCATGTGCAAGGTTTGTTTGATATACATTTTATGTAGTAGTTATCCAGTTATTACTATGTGACGTGTTGTAAAAATTTAACCTGGTTTCTTTCGCACAATGGAAACAGGAGAATGCTGATGTGCGATTGGCCATTCAGGAGGCCTTGTCGATGATGGTGGGAGCATACGTTAATCTTCAGGGGGCACTTCTGAACCTAATGGAAGCACTTGTGGCTGCATATATCACAAAGGTTTGTTATTATTGCAAGCTGCCTTATTACAAGCACCTAGAAGGAATAAACAAAAATATCAACATTAAATATGAAATTACACACTTGCACTTTATGATACATCAAGTTATTTAACCCAATTATGAGTCTATGAATAAATGTAAAATAATAATAATAATAATAATGATAATTTACAGTGTGTAATGTCCTGTTGTGTATGGCTTTGTGTTAGCCGGAGGTACAAGTGCGCCAAGTAGCGATGAAATTTGCCAGCATGGTGTTTGCTCCTGATCATGTAGCCTCTAGATATCTCTTACTGCTTGCTGCAGGAGATCCGTGAGTATACTTACACTTCCTGGAGTTCTTTCAAGTTTTCAATTAAGCATTGTCATGAAGGATGTACATCATATGGCCTGTTTTTTCAGTCGTGAAGAGGTGTCTGGGGAGGCCCGGCGAGCACTTAGGTCTCTCCCCTCTACGAAGACAGAGAAAGAGGGATCGAGGCCCATGCCGTCATTCCCTGAGATGGTCAGCTACATCCAGGAAAAGGTTTGGTGTTTTGATTTGTTATGACTGAGTCATACCTGGGGGTTACCTAAGTCATACATAAGGCATACCTTATTGTCAGTTGACTAACTGAAATAAGCCTGGCTTATTTGGTAAACTTGTTTTATGAAACGGGCCCCTGGTCTGTCATGACCCCAGATGAGTCTCCAGGTCTAAATGCAAATAATAAAATGCAACTAATTATATAATCATGCATCGTTAGGCACCCCAGTTATGACCCAGTCTACAAATAAATATGGGTTTGTTTTTATTAACCTTTTTTTGTGTGGTGATTTATTGGCAAACCAAGTGAGAACTACCAGCTTATGTAATATATGGAGGCTGACCCCTTGTTATTTTGTGTCATAGGCTGCACAGAGATTGAAGACTCCTGCAAAATACATTGTTGGTACTTCCACGTTGCCTTTTAATCCTGCCACATTTGGAGAGGTAAACTGACATTCTTCAGATTTAAGAATTCTTTCTATATTAATAAACATGTTGCATGTATTTTGACTTGAACATATGCTCTTTTGTTTCCACAGATAGTTCTTTATCTGAGAATGTGTTTAGCTTATAGTGCTGGTGCCACATCCACATCTCAGAGCCTGATGGACATGCAAGATGATGCTCCTCTTATTGGACGCTATGTTCAGTCGTTATTGTCCAGTGAAGCTTCTCCTTCCTCAGCCACTAAAGGAGGAGAGGCCAATCCAGTTCATGTATACATGAACTTACTGCAACAGCTGCTGTCAGCTGTAGGAGGTGAAGAGTTTACAAATTATGGTTTCTAATAGGGTTGGGCAGTTATATTATCTAATTTAGGGATATACTACATATATGTAATGTATTTAACATGTTGAACCTAATGTACAGGAAATGGATGAAGTGGATTATCATAGATTTATTTTGTGTAATACAGGTATCCCAGTGATGTACTGTCTCTTGGAAGTGGTCTCTGTGTCCCCAGAGAAACTTACCCCCAACTTTGCAGATAAAATCGACTGGATTAAAGTAATTATTATTTTATATTATATTTCTGTTTCTGTCAGTAAGATTTGTTTTTTTAGAATGAAATACTTTTTTACAGCAAGAATTCATTGAACTGATCAAAAGTGACAGTGAATACTTTAACATCTTATGAAAATGTTCGATTTCAGATAAATGCTCTTTTGAATGTTCATCAGGGAATCCTGAAAAGTGTATCCCAGTTTGCATGAAATGTTAAGCAGCACAACTGTTTTTGCTATTGATAATAAAAAGAGAAGTTTGAGCACCAAATCAGCACTTTTAGAATAATTTCTGAAGGATTACGTGATTCTGAAGACTGCTGCTAAAAAATCTTTTATTTTAATTAACTTGAATTTCAATTTTGTATTATATCCTCTGGAATGGAGACTTTAAGTACACCTGACTATAAAAATGTCATTTTGTTAATTAATCATGTTTGTTTTGCAGGGTCTCATGAACACCAATAAAGAAGATATGCGTGAACTAGCAGCGCAACTGTATGCCGTAGTCGTCTCTACTATGTCTGGAAATGAACTTAGAACTGCTGTACAAAACCTGATTAAGACAACTAAAGACACACATGTATGTGTAAGATAATGTTTTTCTAATTTAGAAATTTGTATTTTAGAAATGTATTAGTATTTATTTATTTATTTTTAAATTTAGAGTCCTGAGACTCAGCATGGTGCCATCTTGGCTCTGGGCTACATGGTGGGCAGATACATGAATAAAAGGCGGAGCCTAATGCCTACTGAGCCCACACCCAAAGAAAATGAGGAACTAATTGCTATGGCCACAAAAACCATCGGTATGTGCCTTTTCACGTAGTGTGTTCACACATGACACTTGATATTGAGATGCTCTTGAATAACACCATGAACTTTGTTTCATTAGTTAACTATTGCTGCAAGAAAAACAAATTATATTCACCTAATTAAACAAACAGCTACCAATGTGTTTGCCTGCAGGTTCATTTTTGGATAGCGAATCTCCTCTGTTGACTGTTGCTGCTGTAACAGCATTGGGAGAGATTGGGCGTAACAGCGTGTTGCTGATACCAGCGGATGGAAATGGCTTCACTAAACTCAGTCTAGTGGATAATCTGCTTGCCAGGATCCCATCTGGAAAAGAGACTGGCAAGGTAAAACAATTCACACTCCGAGAGAGAATGATTATAATCGTATTATTGATGTTCGCATTCTTTATCCAAATAAGCGCTTCTGCATAAATCAATTTTCAAACTGTTTCCACAATGAAATGAAGGCTTTTTTGTTTTATGGTGCTGATCATCTGCTGTTTGTGTTGTCAGATGAAAGAACGCGCCATCCAGACGCTTGGGTTCTTGCCAGTGGGAGATGGTGAATTCCCACACCAGAGGAAAATCCTGCAGGGCCTCATGGATTCAGTAGAGGTAATGTTGAGACGCTCCTCATGACACATCACATTACAACTTTCAGTCATTTAAAATAAAGTACAAACAAATGAGACTGTTTATTGTGGATTATAAGTAACATATTATTTACTAAGTGTACTTATAGTTTGTTTTATCTAGGGCTGTCAAGTGAATATAATTTTTAATCTAATTAATAATATGATGTGCTGATTAATTAATCAAATTAATCTGCTTGCCACATAATTAATAGCATATCAATTCTGGCTGAGATTTAGCCCACAAAAGATCATGTAAATTCATTACTGTGTGAAAAGAGAAATCATTGAATAGACATTACAAAAAAGTAGCTTTAGAAAAAATATTTTGATTCAACATAGAAAAAAAATTAATATTGACATATAAAATGATTTTTTTTTTTTTACAAAAACGGTCTTAATGAGCAAGTCATTCCTTCAAGCGGCTGATTGATTTACAAATAAAGCATGTGACTGTCTTTATGAATGGGTCACTAAATAATTGGCCCACTCAGTTCCTTCAAAATGTGGATTCATTCAGTAAATAAACACAGTTGTGTGTTGCTCAGAGACCCACACCAGTTCTGCTGTGGCTTTGTTTGGAACTATTTACATTGGCAAGTCTGAGCAAAAACTGACAACATTGTGTCTAAAATGTAACAATATTAACTTCTTGTTTAGTGAAGTGTTGTGTAAAATCATATCACGTTTGAGATCATGCCAATATTCAGGGGGAAAAACCGCACACTTGCTTGTGTGATATTGCTAAACTACTGTATATCATATGAAATAAATAAAAGACAAAATCCCATACAAGAGCATATCTTGAATTTTAGAGGCATTTAACTGGATTCTAATAGACTACATCACTTAATCAGTCATTATCCTGCCTCATTTGTCAGCAACTGCATGCAAAGATGCTGTAAAGGTCTGGGCAGTTAAATGCATGAGTAACTTTAACACACTTTTTTTTTTTTTTTTTGTAATTAATCACACTTAATTAACACTTCAAATTGACTGTCCTACTTTTGTCAGAATAGTTCAGTGAATTCATATCAAATAAATAACATGAGAAAAAAGAAAAGAAAAACGTGATTATTGTAATATGTTTGTGTCGGGTTTCTTTAGGCCAAGCAGGTGGAGCTACAGTTTACTGTAGGAGAGGCTTTAACTAATGCTGCTATAGGAAGCTGCTCTGGAGCTGCCCGAGATGTGTGGACATGTACAGAAGAGCAGTACTGCCCTCCTGACAGTAAGTATGTGTGAGAGATGGAGAGAGGGAACTGTGTCTTCAGATGGGGCTTGAATCGTTTTCACACTTGTCTTACTTGTGCAAACTTGTCTTTTGGGCAAGTAAAACTGTTTGCCTGAGTGAAAATATACAATTATTTGGGGAAATATTGGACAAGGCATCAGGAATATAAAGTAACTACGCTTTGGGTTTTGGACTCCTTTCCATGTAGATTATTTACCATTTGGATATAAATGTGATCCCACTCCTCATGTAAATTAGATCAAGTTAAATCAAGTTATAAAGCAGCAGTTTTCAATGGCTTACCTCCAATAAACATTTTATAATTTTATGGTTGCCATTAAAGGAAATATTTCAGTCTGGTATCCCAGAAATCACTGCTCTGTTACAAAGCTGAAACAATGCCAGTGTGAAAGCACTGTGTGAGCCTGCTAGCCTGAAGAAAGCTTTTAGTCTCTCTCTCTATAAATTAATTATATGATATGCTTTTTCATTTTTATCTTCTTCTTTTTATCTTTTCAGATGTGAAGAATAATGATATAGTGCCCTGGGTGTTGAGCTCTGTCTTGTCAAAATATATACCAAGTCCAAACCCTCATGTTCGGCAGGCTGCCTGCATATGGCTCCTGTCTCTAGTCAAGAAACTCAGCCATCACAAAGAAATACAGGTAAATACATGCACAAATGCACCCCCAGTCTCATTTACACACACAAAGAAACATTGAAATGACAAACTGTGTGTTCTCTCTTTGTCTGTGATAGTCTCATCTGAAGGAGATACAGACAGCCTTTATTTCTGTCTTGTCTGATCCAGATGGTGAGTCACATACTGCTCCTTTATGATACTGCTCTTTTAAAGGTCACATCACATTTTGACAGTATATAAAGTCGGGGAGCTTGTGGGCAGGTTTGATAGTGATGATCTGTGTGTGTAGAACTCAGCCAAGATGTGGCGTCTAAAGGACTCGGGCTGGTTTATGAGCTCGGAGGAGAACAGGATCAACAGGAATTGGTATCAACCCTTGTGGAAACTCTCATGACTGGTAAAAGGTATTACAGAAACAGCTTATTTCTGGTTCCTCTCATTATTATTTACTTTTGGATTATGGTTTGTGGTAAATTGCATTACCAAGACTTACCGAGCCCCAGAACATAGAGCGGTTACTCTATATACACTACTAATTAGATTCAGTTCAGTATCTGAACTTTTATTTTTCAATGAGTTACATCACAGAATATCTTGGGCTCTTGAAAACATTGCAGTGTGCATTTTTTTTTGCTCCTGACTCATTTGATAGCTGTGAGATTTTATGTTTTTAGAGCCAAACATGACGTCTCAGAGGACACTGAAGTCTTCCAGGGGGAGGCACTTGGTAAATCACCTGATGGGTATGTGCTGCTTTTAGTTCACTTATATTTCAGATTGTTTAGAACGTTTTTAGGGAGTGACTTCTCAGATTTGAGAATTAAACATTTTAATGAGATTACTAGAGTGGATGTTTTCTTTCATCATATATTGTTTCGATCTTTTACTTTGGTAGACAAGGACTCTCCACCTACAAGGAGCTCTGTGCACTGGCTAGTGATCTAAACCAACCGGATCTTGTTTACAAGTTCATGAATCTTGCCAATCACCATGCTATGTGGAATTCCAGGAAGGTAAGCCGTATTAACCATAATGTGGTTGTTTATGACTTGGTAACTTATGGTTCAGAGCCTTTTTCAATAGCATGCAATGATCGTTGACTCTTCCTGTACTATAGGGAGCAGCATTTGGGTTTAACATTATTGCAGCCAAAGCAGGTGAGCAGCTGGCTCCTTTCCTGCCTCAGCTGGTTCCCCGTCTCTATAGATACCAGTTTGACCCCAACCTGGCCATTAGGCAGGCCATGACTAGCATCTGGGATGCTCTCGTCACAGATAAAACCATTGTAAGATATTATTATTATTTTTCAGAATAATGAATTACATTGCTTAAAAGATATTAACGACACTGTATTGTTATTTAAATAATATTTTCTCTCTTTTTGATAGGTGGAGAAATATTTTAAGGAAATTCTTCAAGATGTAATTTCCAACCTCACTAGTAACATGTGGAGGGTGCGGGAGTCAAGGTAACATGTCTAGATACGCTTGAAAGAACCTTGATTTCCTGCCGTCTAGATTGGGTTCAAATCATCAGAACCCTTTTATTTTTTTCCCCAGCTGCTTGGCTTTGAATGATCTGATACGTGGAAGACAGGCAGATGAAATTATCAACCGCCTATCAGAAATCTGGGAGACTCTGTTTCGGGTTCTGGATGATATAAAGGTGAGAAATAAAAAGCTGTTGTATGTTTTGCAGTGTTTTGTGGATGCTTTGCTTGTAACCTACAGCTATTTTTATTTGACCGTCTTATTTGTTTCCTGTTGTAGGAGTCAGTTCGTAAGGCAGCAGATCTGACTCTAAAGACTCTCAGTAAAGTGAGTTGCAGCACTGAATTCTGGATACCCCAATGATTTTCCACTCTTGAGACACCACTGATAACTGACTACCTGTGTGTTTGTCCAACAGGTGTGTGTGCGCATGTGCGAATCAACAGGTGCTGCTGCTCAGAGGACAGTGGCTGTGTTGTTGCCAACTCTACTGGACAAAGGCATTGTCAGCAATGTAACCGAAGTGCGGACTCTCAGGTAAGAAAGCATATATTTACCAGCTGCGTGCACAAAAAACCCATTACATTTTATATTCAAAGTAAAAGTCTGAGTATTGCTTTGTTTTAGTATCCAAACTCTAGTGAAGATCAGTAAGACGGCAGGCAGCCGTCTAAAGCCCCATGCTCCTCGACTCATCCCGGCTCTGCTGGAGGCCCTGAGTGTGCTGGAACCGCAGGTGCTCAACTACCTCAGTCTGAGAGCCACAGAGCAGGAGAAGGTGAGCAGCTCTGTGATCATCTACTGTGGTATGGAGAAAACTAGGTGTAAAGTTGTTTTATTTATATGGTGCTTCATACAACAGAGATTCTTTCAAAGCAGCACAGTATAAAACAGGAAAGTAACAGAATCAGTGATGCAAACTTCATCAAATAAATAAATGAATATTATGATAAATATTATGAAATAAATTGTACATAAGAAATGTGAACAACAAGAAATAATAGTAAAACATTATCCAAATTTATCCAGACTGACAAATAAATAGACATATTTAAATGTGTATTTAATTTGTTTAAAATGTTAGTTACATATTATAATAAAATAATACATTAATAAAATATTTAATTTTTTTTTATTTTGCTTAGCAAGTGGTTTGAGTTTGAGAGTGTTTAAAAACAGTCATTATTTTTGTTATTACGTTTGATGATATTAGCAGCATAGATTTTACACGTCTTGAACGTACTGAACTCATTGTTTTCACATTTCTTTCTGTGTCAGAGTGCAATGGATGCCGCAAGGTTAAGTGCAGCCAAGTCCTCTCCTATGATGGAAACCATTAATATGGTAAGACACATCATTAAGTCTGTCCCTATGCCGCATTAGCTGCATTCCAAATGGGTAATTAAATGAGCATTTCATTACAAAAACACATCAATACGCATGTTTACAGGTGTGTTTTTGAACTGCAATGTTTATGTGAGCTGCGTTTGTGGTTTTTAGTGTCTGCAACACTTGGATGTGTCTGTGTTAGGAGAGCTTGTTCCAAAACTTTGTGAGCTACTAAAGAGTGGAATCGGACTTGGAACAAAGGTACACATCCTGCTTGATTTTTGTCAGTGTTATGCTTTATCTCCCACATGTACACACTGACTTACAGTTGTATGTGCAATTGTAGGGAGGATGTGCCAGTGTGATTGTGTCATTGACTGTGCAGTGCCCTCAAGATCTTACACCATATTCAGGTAACACATACTGACAGAATAGAGGAGTTACACTGTTTTGTACATTTGTAAGTCTTATATGTGATTGGGCATATTTTGTCCCACAGGTAAACTCATGAGTTCACTCCTAAATGGGATTAATGACCGCAGTAGCGTCATTCAGAAGTCGTTTGCCTTTGCCATTGGACATCTGGTCAGGGTATGAAAACACACCTGAATGCATATTTCAATTCAACCTAAAGCAACTACAGAGTTACAAAACAATACTCTTGTTTTCCCCATCAGACAGCCAGAGACAGCAGTGTTGAGAAGCTTCTGCAGAAACTGAACACCTGGTACCTGGAAAAAGAGGGTATGAGGACTTTAATGGAATAGTTCGCCCAAATACGAATGCGCTCATGTACTTCCAAACCCATATGACTTGACTTTCTTTGTTTGAACACAAAAGATGACATGAGTTAATGATGACCCCATGTTCATTTATGGGTGAACTGTCATTTAATGAAGAGGATTTCTCTTGAAAAATAATGTAAATCTGCATGCTATCTAGGTTGTAAAGTGTTTTTTCTGTCATTTTCAGAGGCACTGTACAAGTCCTCATGTTGTCTGGTGGTTCATGCCATCAGTCACTACAGTCCTGATGTGTTGAAGGCTCATGCTGGAATGGCTCTACCGCTGGCGTTTCTGGGCATGCATCAGGAGCCCGAGGAAGAGAAAGGAGAAAGCGCTGAGGCCAACCTGTGGTCTGAGGTCTGGCAGGAACATGTACCTGGTAGGTTACGATACACAACCTATCGAAAGGGAAAAGATAATTTTGCAGATTAATTCATAACATTTTGAATGTGCAGGATCAGAAATGAACTTTTCCTTTAAGGGGCAATTTTTGCCCCCTGGAATTGATTTCCAGGGGCAATTTTTATCACCACCTTGACTGTTTAAAATTGTATCTAAATTATACATTTAAAAACATGAGCTAATATGGCTGCAGTATTATGACAAAAATCATTATTGTCAATTATTGCTCTTGATATTGTAATAGTGATTATTAATAGCTATGTTTCCATCCACCTATTTTTATGCGCATTTTGGAATATCGCATTAAAAGAACACTGGATGGAAACACCAAGATGCGCATAAATTCTAAAAATGTGCATAAACTTATGCGCACATTTGAGTTGGATAAACTTTTTATCCGATAAGAAAAAATGCGCATAAACTACAATGGAAACACATTTTCCGAATAAATTCCTCCATGCGCAACGAAAAGGTCATGTGACTTTGCACTGTGAGACGGGATAACTTGACTAGCAGCGGACCAATCTCGTTCACAGCATCTATATGTTGTTATGGTCATATCATATATGAAAATTATTATATTCAGTGGCTTCTCCTTCCATTTATTCAAAATAGAAATCTTTTCTAACAATATAAGTCTTTACTATCAATTTTATCCATTTAACACATCCTTGCTGAATAAAGTTTCTGTAACTTTCTTTAAACTTTTTAAAAGTATCTTTAAAAAAGAAAGAAAAAAAAATCTGACCTCAAAATTTTGAATAGTGTATATTGTAACACAAAATCTCTATTTTGAATCAACACTGTTCTTTTTAACTTTTTTTTTTTTTTTTTTTTTAAATATCACAGGTCCCAAAAAAATAATAAGCACTACAACTGTTTCCAACACTCATAATAGATCAGCATATTAGAAAGATTTCTGAAGGATCATGTGACACTGAAGACTGGAGTAATGATGCTGAAAATTCAGCTTCGCTTCACGGGAATTAGTTATACTTTAAAGTATATTAAAATTGAAAATGTTTATTTCAAATTGCAATAATATTTCACAATATTATTTTGTGAACTAATATTCAATATTTTTATCAAATAGATAGGCTACAGCCTTGATGAGCATAAGACCCTTCTTTAAAAAACTTTACTGATCCCAAACTTTTGAATGGCAGTGTATTATACTGTAAAAAATGTTTTCTCAGGTAACTTAAAATGTACATCTTTTAGTTACATAAAGGTTTAAATCAAATATAAATAGCACATTAAAGTTAAAAGTTACACACTTTTTTTGTGTGCACGCTGTACAGGCCTGGTATAAAGAATGTTTTTGCTCAGGTGCCTGAAATGTCCGCCCAATAGAGAAAAGTTTTGCTCAGCAAGAAAAAAAAATTAGAGGGAACATTGCACCTAGCCCTATTGCTATGTTAGACTTCAACATTTTAGCATTAGTTTAAATGTGTAGATTTTTTTCATATCTAAGCAAAATTGTTATTTGATTTCATTATGCATAGTTTAGTTACAATGTTGAGTCAAACGTAATCTAACCGAAGACAGTTGGATCTAATTAGAAAACAGTCAATACCCAGGCCTTGAAGCACTAAGAGGGAAATGTGCATTGCTGATTGAAAGTTTAGAGTTGATAAGATTTTTATTTTTTGAAAGAGTCTCTTATGCTTACCAAAACTCCTTTTATTTGATCAAAAATACAGTAAAAACAGTAATGTTGTGAAATATTACTACAATTTAAAATAACTCTTTTCTATTTCAATATATTTTAAAATGTAATTCAATCCTGTGAAGGCAAAGCTGAATTTTCAGCATCATTACTCCAGTCTGCAGTGTCACATGATCCTTCAGAAATCATTTTAATATGCTGATTTGGTGTTCAAGAAACATTTCTACTTCTTATTGTTATTGTTCTGCTTAATATTTTTGTGATGCATTTTTTCAGAATTATTTTGAATAGAAAGTTCAAAAGAACTGCGTTTGAATGAAACAGAAAACTTTTGTAGCATTATAAATGACTTTGTCACATTTGATCAATTTAATGTGTCCTTGTTTAATAAAAATATTAATGACCCCAAAAGGTAGTGTACTACATATTATAGTGTGTGTTAAGGGCTAGGATGAGCGAATGAATTATGAATTATTGTGTATTTTTAGGCAGCTTTGGTGGAATCAGGTTGTACATGACTGAGCTCATAGCCATTACTCAGAGGGCTCTGCAGTCTCAGTCCTGGAAGATGAAGGCTCAGGGTGCCGCTGCCATGGCAACCATTGCTAAGCAACAAACGGGCTCACTGGTGGCACCTCACCTGGGCATGGTGTTGAGTGCACTACTGCAGGGGCTTGCAGGACGCACCTGGACAGGGAAGGTAAGATACCCGCTCTTTCTCAAACACATGATCTGTGCTGAGGGACAGACTTTCTGCACCCGGCCAAGGATTAATAATACTGTCTCCTCTGGAAGCAGACAAACATGATCTCAGTGGTTTGTTTTAAACTGATTTCTTTCTTTGCCGTATTTGTGCCCACTGAAGTCTAATGGCTTGTATATCCACAGGAAGAGCTGTTGAAAGCTGTTGGATCTGTAGTGTCTAAATGCAGGTTAGTTTCTACTATATCTTTCACACGCTTATAACTTTACAGGATCTGTAAGATGTTTAGTAAAAACAAAATAAAAAAAAAAATGGAATAGTTTACCCAAAAATGAAAATATTCTGAATATTTTCTCACCCTCAGGCCATCCAAGATGTAGATGAGTTTGTTTCTTCATCAGAACAGATTTGGAGAAATTTAGCATTACATCACTTGCTCACAAATGGATCCTCTGAAGTAAATGGGTGCCGTCAGAATGAGAGTCCAGACAGCTGATAAAAACATCACAATCCATACGACTCCATTCCATCACTTATTGTCTTGTGAAGTGAAAACCTGCATGTTTGTAAGAAACAAATACATGATTAAGGTGTTTTAAATTTAAAACATCACATATAATGATTTTTTTTTTTTTTAATTTGTTGTTCGGACTCTCATTTTGATGGCGGCACCCATTCATTGCAGAGTATACATTTAGCAAGTAATGCTAAATTTCTCCAAATCTGTTCCTATGTAGAAACAAACTCATCTACATCTCAAATGACCTGAAGGTGAATAAAGTTTCAGCCACATTTCATTTTTGGGTAAATTATTCCTTTAAATATATAGCCTTTTTTTTAATGTAGTGCTTATAAATGATCCTGTTCAGAGGTTTACATACTTTATAAGGCTCCTGCTGTTTCTGGGTTAATAAAACTTAAGCTGAACCATACATTCAGTAAGTTTTCATATACATGTGATTCTGTCTGTAGTGTGGAGCTACAGAAGCCTGCAGCAGGTCAGCCGACAGTGAGCGAGGTGCTGGATCTGGTGCTGAAGGAATGTAAGAAAGAGAGTCTGGTTTATAAAATGGCAGCCTTACGCAGTGCAGCAGACATCTTGGAGTCAACGCAGGAGGATCGTTTTCAGGAAATCACAGACATTGTGGTTCCTCTCATTAAAAAGGTGCACCTACATGCTCATAGTAAATGTGTTTTTAAGCTTTGGCATTTCATCCAAATTGAGTTACAGTGTAACAATATTGCTAAAAAATGTTTTAATGATTTATTCAGTACTTAATTTAAAACTTTTTTTTTTCGTTTAGAATCAGCCAGCGAGTGCCAGCTCCCCGAGACATGATGATGACGATGATGACGATGATGATGCTAAAGCACGTGAATTACAAACAGAAGTTCTGCTGTGTGCATTTGAGACACTTGGAAAGACCTGGCCTAAAACCATTCAGACACAGAGTAAGTCTGTTACAAGTCTTAGGCCCCATTTACACTAGTGCTTTTTTGTTTTAATATGGCGTTTTAGAATGAAAACGTTCCTCGTCTACACTGGCATTTCCGCTGCGTTTTAGAAACGATCTCCGTCTACACTACACAACCGAAAACGGATGTCACATGACCATTCATGCAGGTACAACCATAGATATGTATAGGTAGATGCCCTATTATTTAGATGGTGTCTGCCTGCTTGGAGCGGTCGAATGGGGAATCTACCCATACATATCTATGGGTACAACAATGCGCATGATGTTATTGTTTTACACAGTCAAGGATACACAGAGCGAATGTGGAGCGGCCACGCCATCGTTTTTCAAAAGTCAACCCTGGAGTTTTCAAACTAAAACGGGGTCTGCGGCGTTTTCAGAAGTCTCCGATTTCGACCTCGAAAACGCCAGAGTAGTGTAAACGATAGGCGTAACCGTAGAAAAAGTTATGCATTTTAAAATGAAAACGCACTATAAACAGGGCCTTAGATACATACATACACACGCACGCACGCGCACACACACACGTGTCTGGTTTGCTATCCTTCTGGGGACTCTCCATAGGCGTAATGGTTTTTCTGCTGTACAGACTGTATATTCTATCGCCCTACACCAACCCTACACCTAAACTTAGCCCTCACAGGAAACTTACTGCATTTTTAGATTTTCAAAAAACTTCATTCTGTGTGATT
This sequence comes from Tor tambroides, assembly GCA_021397915.2. Lineage (NCBI taxonomy): Eukaryota > Metazoa > Chordata > Actinopteri > Cypriniformes > Cyprinidae > Tor > Tor tambroides. The sequence goes on from JAFVLL020038999.1 coordinate 15,134, forward strand.
TATAAGCTTGTTTACCCATGGGGACCTCAATTTAGGTCCCCACCGTGACACGAGTCCCCATGAGTCTGTGTGTATTCAGGTTTAAGTCCCCACCGGGATATAAAAACAGGTACACACACAGACACAGACACAGACACACACACACTTGTTTCACTATCCTTGTGGGGACTTCATAGGTGTAATGGTTTTTCTACTGTACAGACCGTATATTCTATTGCCCTACACCAACCCTACACCTAAATTTAGCCCTCACAGGAGACTTTTTGCAATTTTTGATTTTCAAAAAACTTCATTCTGTGTGATTTATAAGCTTGTTTACCCGTGGGGACCTCAATTTAGGTCCCCACCATGACACGAGTTCCATGAGTCTGTGTGTATTCAGGTTTAAGTCCCCACCGGGATATAAAAACAGGTACACAGAAAAACACACACAAAAACACACACGAACACACACACACGCACAAAAACACAGGGGCAGAGTGCTGTTTAATGAGTGTGTGTTGTGTTGTAGATCAGTTCCAGAATGAGGTTTGTAGCATAATGTGTGATAGACTGAAGTTGAGCACGTGGAGGGTCCAACTGGGAGTCCTACGTGCCTTGAAGGTCTTCTATCAGGGGTATAGTATACTAAAAACATTTAAAGTTTTGTAACAAATGCCTTGTTTTTGGGAAATATATACTAGGATTTTTGAACTTTAATTGTTCTTTAAACCATATTTGCAATTCTTTGTAGAAAAAGAGTAAAGTGCTCAAATTGTTGGTGAATGCATTAAAAAGATTTTGATTGCTGTAATGACTATATGGTGTTTTGTGTATGTTCTAGATTGTTGCTGTTGGATAAGGAACATCAGAATGCTTCTGTTCTGACTGAGCTGTTGTCTGACACCTGCACCGCCCTGGCAACACCTCTAGGTGGAGTTTCTCATGAGCTTCTAAACATTAAAGGAATAGGTCACCCAAAAATGAAAATTTAGTCACCTCCATGATCTAGACAGAAGGCATTTTGAAGAACGTTGGTAACCAAACAGTTTTGGTGACCGTTGACTTCCAAAAAAAACCATTTCTCACAATATCTTTTATTTACCACAGAAAAATTTTAGTTTGGGTTGACCTATCTTTTTATTCATTTTATTCAAACTTGGCTCATGAGAATCATTCTTTTTCTCCTACAGAAAACAAAAGCTATTCATCAGTAAGAACAGAAGCCTTGGCGGTAGTTGAACTTCTTTTGAAGAGGATTGAAGGTAGCGTTGATTTGCTCTGACATTTACAAAAAATAGCTGATTACAGAAATAGGTCAGTTTTATTGTGTTGTTTCAAATGTTCCAGGTAAAAAACTAAATTATGCCAGATATGTCGGTGCCAATTGCCTTGTGGGCAGTGTGCCAACGTATAGCGCCGTTTTGCTACAGACGTCCCAGGTTCGAATCCCAGCTCGAGGACTTTTCCCAATCCCACCCCCCCTCTCTCTCCCACTTCGCATCCTGTCACTTCTACACTGTCCTGTACTAAAGTCAAAAAGTCGAAAAAATTATGCCAAATATACATGCCAAACGCATTAGTTCCTTTTAAAAATAGAAATATGTTTAAGTGCATATCTGCAAACTTGGACCAGTGGAATAGGAAATGTATCTTCTTGGAATTAGCAGTTAAAATCGTTGATGTTAGAATAGAACTACATATTGTTTAGGTAACATTGTTTTGAAACAACACTAGTGTCTGTGAACTGTAAAATGACCTGTAAAACTGCCATGAACAACTTCGCAGTTCAAATAATATAAGTTTTGACAAAAATAAAGTTTTCTAAAATGGTTTGCAGGTATGAAACGGATAGAAACTTTCTCTCTAATAAAATTGATGCTGTTTTATGTTTGTAGAGAGTGATCAGTGGGAGTGTCTGTCTGAGAGAAGTCGGCAACAGCTTCAGCGTTCTTTAGCTACAATGGAAACAGACAGCCGTCCAGACCTGAAGGACAAAGCCCAGACAATGAGAAGAAAAATACAAGCCCTGCCATGAATAACCTGCCCAAACATACACTGTCCTGAGGGTTGATTTGAGAATCTCCACCATACATTTCTATAATAATCTTCACAGCCATGTTGCATACACGCATATTTTGCCATTATCTGTACACTCCAACAGCTTGGTGTAGGCCCTAAACCTTTTTTCCATGTGTGAACTCTTTTCCCTGATGCTTTAACCAATGTGCAAAGACTACATTTGGCTACAGTGAGCCTCATCTAGTTTTGCTTAGACATTTTCACCAACCATTTTACCCTTGTTAAAGTCTCAGTACGTGTAAGTGCGAGAATACACTCGACTCCTTCCATCTTGGGTTGTGTGTTCAAGATACTGGAAATCATGGAGTTTGTGAAGCAGAAGGCTTTCTGCAGTTATACACATGAAACTGATTGTTTATCAAGAGACTGATCAGGTCCAGAACAGCTCTTGTTAACCATATACACTGAATAATATTTGAGGGGTTTGAGTGACTACTGCAGGTTTCTATGTAAACACCCCTCCAGTTTGTTTCCCCCATCTTTCATGAGTAAAGATACTGATTGAGTCAACCTTTTGCTTTCATTTATTCAGTGCTGTTAGAAAAGGAGGTGTCACAAAGTCGAGCAGAAGGGACAAAGATCTATCCATACTGGTTAGGTGGGAACTTTTGATTAAAATGGAATGTTTTTTAAACGAGGGTTGTTGTAAAGGTATTAAGTGTGTATTAAAGGAAAGTTTGTAACATAAATGAAATTCAAACCTCAAACCTGCCTTTGTCAATGTTTGCATGTGTGAAAATATATTTTCCATAATGGATAAATGAAATCTTTGTAAAGAGGCATGTTATACTGGGTCTCATCTCACCCTTTGTGGTTTGTGCCCATTAAATTAAAAATAAAAGTTGTGCAAATGTTTGAGCGTCTTTGTTAGCCAAAATGACCAAAAAAAATAAAAATTCATTTGGTCTGCTTAACCATTGCTTTCTTGCAGTTAATTGCTAACTCGCATTCAGATCTGACTCCATAGACAGACATAAATCACAAAAACGGGGAAAAAAAATCTGTTGCTACTTGTTACATTGACAAATTACAAAGTTTTCATACACATGGACAAATTAATTCATGTAGGTAATACTTGGCTAATAAAATATTTGAGCATTGAGCATACTTTATTAAATTTAAATAAAAAATCTACGCCACAAGAAAATGGCAAATTAGAGTAGTTAAGTAATTTTATACTATGACATCAAGTCCAGTGCGTAAGTAACATCCAATTACATTTAATGGCTTAAATAAATTTTACCAAATATTAAATCAGCATTTTTCAACTCGGGATCTCTTAGGCACATTTGGGCAGATGTCATCTTGACTTTCTGAAACCACTACCTTTTTTTACATTTTATTTTATTTATACAAAACCAGCTTGCAAAGGTTTAAAAGACAAAATGTCAACCTAGAAACAAATGTACTGAAATACAGCATACAGAGAGAGAAAATGGGAGACACGGGATTAAAAAGTAGCATAGCAATTACACTCCATAATGTCAATTAATAATGTGGAGAAAATTTGTGAGTACAACAGCATTTTAAAATAGGCAATGGAAAGAGGTGATGTACAGAGCAATTCCACACGCATTAGCTTTTAGTGCTAACAATTTTAAATATGCCATTTCATTTTCTCAACTGAAAAAAAGCTTAATATATCCAGCTTCTATCAATACAACAAGTGTGTTTAGCTGGCCAGTATCTATCGCTGGCGTTTGTCCCTGGCTTTCTCCTGAGTGCGCTGGGCCAAAACCTTTCCCTCATGTGTTTGAGCTGTCCGGGTGACCGCGGAGATGCCGTCCACAAATTTGGTCTTGAAGAGCACGTTTGCATTGGTGAACATTCCATCTTTTAGAGAAACCACAACAAACTGCAACGAATACGAAAAAAAACAAACCTTAAAGTTTCTGTTGTGATCAAAATCTGTGATCAAAATTGACATACACTCAAAAACAAATGTCAAAATGAATTACGTGTATTACCTGTGAGTGTGTAAAGTGTGTTCTCAGCATCTGTCCGATGTTTTGTGTGTGTGAGAGATCAAGAGCGGCATCCACTTCATCCAGGATGTAAATGGGAGCGGGTTTGAACAACAACATAGCTAAAATTAGAGAAAGCGCCACCAGAGACCTGAAACACACATAAAAGCATTAGATGGTCAATGGACAGCACATGTACAGGGAAATATGCAGTAACCAGTCCACAATCTTATGCTCTAATGGATCTATGGCCAAGAAATGTTGACTTGGAGAGCTATAATCAAAATGGTTATTGATTTTAGGAGAGAGCGATATGCCACTTTTAGCAAACGAGTTGGCAAAAGCTGACCTTTGACCCCCGCTGAGCTCTGTCAGGTTCTCTTTCCAGGTTTTCCCCAGAGCCACTTTAAATTCTAACCCGTCTAGGACACCACACCCCTCAGGAGGAGCCAAACGAGCATTTGCCCCAGGCAACAAGGTGGAGAATATGGAGCCAAAATCCTTATTCACCTGCAATCACACACATTTTACTGAACCAGATGCATCCTGAGTGTTTGATCTTTTTCTTACTAGTTGCAATTGTAAAAAATGAATGGGTCATGGGTGGTTAATTTTACCTTCTGCCACGCCACATTGAGAGCCTCATTCTTCTTCTGGTCCAACTCTTCAATTGTTTCCAGGATTTTGGCTTTATCATTCTCAACAATTCTTTTTTTCTTCTTCAGATCATTGTACTAAAAGAAGGCAGACAGTGTTATTACATTTTACAAATAATAATAATAATAATAATAATAATAGTTATAAATAATTTCTAATAGAAATTGCTATAATCATTACCAATAAGTAAAGATAATACCACCAATAATAAAATATTAAAGTAGAAACTGGTCTAAACCTCACAAAAACATGTAAGGCACCACAAAATAAATATTATAATAATAATAAATTAAATAAAATAAACATACACTATCATTCAAAATTTTGGGGTCAGTCCATAATATTTAAGTGACTGTAAAGATATTCGTAAAACTACAAAAGTATTCTATTTAATACACTATTAAACAGAATTAAACAAAAAAAAAATAAAAAAAAAATAATATATATATATATATATATATATATATATATATATATATATATATATTATAAGGATCATGTGACACTGAAGAATGGAAAAATGGCTTCTGAAAATTCAGCTTAGCATTTCAAACTATATAAATATAGAATTCAGTTATTTAAAATTGTAATAATATTTCAGAATATTACTTTTTACTCTATTTATGATCGAATAAATGCAGCTTTGGTGTGCTTAAGTGGCTTCTTTTAAAAATCTTACCAAAAAACTTTCTGAAAGGTATTGTATATACAAGATATAGCCTTACAGAGACAGCAGTAACAAAAAAGAAAAAGGAAAAAAAGAGCATTTTAGCCTTTTGAGTACATTTAATTGTCCAGAAAAATGTCAAAAGCAAAAAAAAAAAAAATAAATAATTTCTAATTTCTTTCTTTTGATCCTGGAGTGCAATAGGACCCAGGAAATAGAACCCATGTTCTCAAGTTTCCCAAGATTGACCTCTGCTTTTTTATTCTCATCTATATTTGATGCACTTTTGTAATAACATCTTTAACAGCACTGTCACTACAGAGGTCAAAGGTCGTACCCTTTCCTCAGCCTCACTGAGCATGTTCATGGCCCTGCGGTTGACATTTCTCTCCAGCTTGTCTTTAGTCTCCTCGAGTCTCTTCAACCTCTGTCCAGCCTCTTTGGGATTGTTGGTCTTAAAGTCATAGGCAGTGTTGGGCTGGCCGAAGAGATGCTTCTCAGAGGAGATCCAGTCATTTTCAGCTAACATACGGGCCACCTAAACAAACGAAAACATTAGTCTAATCTACAATGCTCTAGTCTCTAAGGATCTCACTAACTTCCTCTGACCTTGGCAGTGGCATCAGCGCTGTCTTTCTTATGTTTGCTGATGTTGTGCTCCAGCTCTTTGATTTTGAGCTGAGCATCATTGTTTTGCTCTCGGAGGCGGTTTGCTTCTCCAGTCTTTCCTTTAATCTCTCTCTCCTGTCCCAGAATCACCTCCTTCTGCTGGGACAGCTGCTCCTGGGCAGCACGCACTGCTTCCTAAATACACACAGAGTGACAATTAACATTTATGGCACTAAAGGTATCACTTTTAAAGGGTCAGTCCACCCAAAAACTACAACTGTGTCATTTACTCACCTTCATGGCAATCCAAAACTGTATGACTTTTTGTTCTGAGAAACATAACACAAGATAGTTTGAAGTTTTGATTCTGACTGACTTCCATTGTCAATGGGAACCAGAACTGTTTTATTTACCAACATCTTGTGTGTTTTACAGATAAAAAGTCATAAAGATTTGGAATGACAGGACAGTAAAAAGGAAACTGAATGTTGATTTTTAAGGTATAGCCCACCTAAAAATACCTAAACTCTCAAAGTTGTTTCTGTACCTTATTGGCCAAAACCTCAGTGGTCATGGTGTCAATCTGCTCCTGTATGGCTTTGAGAGCTTCATCTACAGCCTGAATCTGCTGCTCATATCCAGCCTGTTCTCTTTTCAGCTCCTCCAACTCCAGAGCTACTGCGTCTGCCTCCTAGAGAAAGAAAGAGAGAGGTGGTTTAAAAACATCAAGTGCTCAGCTTCTAGCTGTTGTGATGTGACACAACCAGTGTAGACACAGTGTAACTTTGTCAGTCTGAAGCCTGATATGTGTCGTAGTAATGGGAAAGTACCTGCTGTTTTTCTTTCAGTCTCTTGTTGTAAGCATCTGCTTTGCTCTTGGCCTGGTTGAGCTTCTGCTGGGCTGCTTTCAGTTCTTTCTCTCTCTCTGCCTCTGCGTTCTTCATCTTGTTCTCCAGAACTTTGTACTTCTCTTCTGCCTTCTTCTGAATCTCCTTTGTCTTCTGCAGAGTTTCCTCGCACTCCTCTAAAGAAACAGAACACCCCGATAGTTAAAGACCAGCAATAACCCATATTGTGTAGTTATGTGTGTGCCTCTTATACAGAGAACCAACAACATTTTGCCAAAGAGTGGTATTTGTGTGTACCGATGGTCTTGCGCAGGTTCTCCAGCTCCTCTTGTTGCTTGTGGAAGGAGCTCTGCTGAAGTTTGGTCTCCAGGATCCGAGCCTCTTCAGTCTTCAGGTCCATCTGCTGCTTCAGCTGACGGTATCTGAAATAGAGCAGCAACATTTCAGTCTTCTGCCTTGTGCTTTAGCTCTGATTGGTTATTTGAGAAGTTGTATTTTGGACAGAGACTCACTTCTCAGCTGTTCCCTTGAGGCTGCTGAGCTCAGACTCTACCGCAGTGAGTTCTGCCTCTTTAGCCCTCAGACTGTCCTGAATGTCCTTCACCTCAGCCAGTTTAGACAGGACAGAGGCTGTCTGAGCACGTGCACCTACACACACACAGGTAACAGTTATTAGAGAACAAAATGTTCTACTGTCCCTTGTAAATGTATTTAGACCATAAACTCATCTGTCTTCTGGAAACGCCCCGAAATGTGACGCGGCACAAAACGAAACGTGATTGGTTGCTTTACCTGTCAGTCATATAGCCTCTTGGGCGGGCCTTGGCCATTCAAAGCGGCCAAAGTTCCCAGACCTTCAGCTGTCAGTCTGAAGGTCTGGCTAAGCGAGACTATGGTTCCTGTAGCTCAAACAGCAAATGGATCGATTCCCTGGGTATGCATGAATTGGCAAATAGTGTAATAAAGCATTTGCCAAACGCATGTTATATAAATGTAAATCTGCACAAATCAGTTGAATCTGTAAAATAATGAGCTCTAAATCTTAAAGCCTTGATTGCTCTGCAAAATATTTGTGGAGACTGAATACTACAAACAGCAAATTTAATTCGGATGGGTTAATCTCTCAACACCCATCATGAACAGGTCATATTCAGTGTTGTTAATGTTAACTAAAACTATTAAAAATCATTTTCAATAATTGAAATAGAGCTGCTGAAATAAATTTAATATACAAGATGAAAAATCAACTGGTAACTAAGTGAAATAAGCTGACGTATTAAATAAAAGTGACAAGGGTAGAAATAAATATTATAAAAGTATTTCAATGATATTAAAAAGCACTTAATAAAATAACATTAATAAAAGTTTTTTCTTAGGAGAACAGATTCTCTACATATATATATTATATAGGTATTTTCATATTATATTATAAAGATCCCCCCCCCCACCCACCCCTCACAATTTGTCCAACATTCTCATTAAAATATTATTTGTTGCATAGCAATCAGAATTGAATAAAAAAACTGATCTGATTACATCAGATTAGGGCTGCAGCTAACGATTATTTTTACTGTTGACTAATCTATCGATTATTTTTCAATTCATCAATTTATTATTTTCTTATCAGTTGATGAATTCTTCAGTTAAACTATCAATAAATAACAGTAACTTCTGCTATTAATTTTAATATTTTATTCAAACATTTTCTCATAATACTTTACAAAAATAAATAACAAAAAAAGAAAAATAAGAAGAGAGAAAAAGAAAGAAATAATAACAATAAATAAAAAGAAAAATGAAAAAGAAAAATATAAATATAAGAAAAAGAAAAATGACAGCATTAAATAATTAATAAAAAAATTAAAAAAAAAGAAAGAAAAGCAAGCAAGGAAGACATAGGCTTACAATAACAAGAAAAAGAAAGAAAGAAAGAAAGGGCAGTGATAATCAATAGAAATGCACATTATGGCTGCATTCACAGTTACTGTTTGGGACTGACAGCAGTTGCTTACAGGTGAGAGACTTGAAATGTTTTATTTATTCAGCAGATTAAAACATCTGGCGAATTCATATCTGCCGCCCAGATGAACAGCTTAAGTCACAACCGCATTCAGGACACTAAGGCGACAGATTCAAAAATAGTCATAACACGGAAGTTTTATCACAGCCGTTTTAATAAAGGACCCCAGTGAAACAGGTCCAATCAACACACAGTTAAACAACTAACAACGACTTTAAATGCTTAAGCGGTACGAAGCTGGCGTTTGTAGCGCTGCGATCCACAGCTTCGCGCGATCGGCGCCGGCACTGGCAGCTCCAGTGGATCTTTAAGATGAACGAATCATTTCTCGCCTCTGTGGGTGAATTAAACCCGTCATGATTATATAGGCAACTCGATGTCCGGTGCTGTTCGTTCATTCAGCGCGGCTTTGAATGCGGTTGTGAATCCTGACAATGTAAAAGTCAGTTGGCTATATATGCGGTTCTGACTGTCATATAATAATAATGCTCTATGAGCAACTCTGTAGTGATATTGCCATACTAGCCTTTACCTTCTGCTCTAGAGTCTTGTTTTGTGTTAAACATGGCAGAAAAACAGTCTTAAGTAGGGATAACTGCAGGCTCGCACAATGGGCGTGGCTAAAGGTGCAACTCGTCGACGCATTCCATGCTAATCGACATTTTCATAATCGACGTAATCGATGACGTCGACGAATCGCTGCAGCCCTACATCAGATTGATGTAATTTGGAACTTTGGTGAAATTACATCCCAGAACAAATAGTCAGAGCTGTAATCTAGTCAACAGAGAACTGATAATGGGCCTGAATACTTTTGTGAGGCTCTATATCTTGTGCAGTTATAAACACATACAAACCTCCGGTCAATGTTCCCTGAGGATCAAACACGTCTCCTCCCAGCGTAACAGTTTTGGTGCTTACACCTTTGTCAAAGGCAACTTTTTTTGCATTGTCCAAACTGTCACAGACTAGCGTAGTTCCAAAAACATACTCCATGGCCTTCCTCAGCTCCGATTCATAACCTACCAATGACAGAGCGGTGTGCACGTTATCTGGCCCAACCTGCAACACAAAATATATGGGTATCCTTTCTTTAAATAAAATTCCACTCAGAATAAAATAAATCAATCAAATCAACAACAGCTCATTAGCAGAGTTCTCACCAAGTTTTTGGCAGTGCACACTACATTGTCATTGAGGGTACGTGCCGAGATTTTGTTCAGAGGAATGATGGTGTATCTGCGTTTCAGTTCACCCTTTTCCAGAAGCTTTTTCCCAGTAACCTGCAAACAGGCAAGTTTAAAACCAAAACAAACTACTTTTCAAAAAAGTTTGAGGATGCCTACGCATTTCATAAAGTAAAACTCACCTCATTGTCCACCACTATGTTATAGAGTCGACCACCAGCAACCACCTCCAGAGCTGTAGCGTTTGACACATCAGTCACAGTGAAAAGATTTGCCACCAAACCCTTCACCTTACTGCGGTCCCAATTCTTCTCTGGGTCCCTACATACACACATAGTACCATTGACTCCTTCTGCCAATGCACTGATGAAATTAACAGTTGGATGTGCCAGAACTTTCTTCAGTTAAACAAGGAGAAAACTGAAGTCATTGCATTTGAAAACAAAGATGAAGTTCTCAAGGTGAATGCATACCTTGACTCTAGGGGTCAAACGACTAAAAATCAAGTCAAAAATCTTGAGGTGATTCTGGAGACAGACCTTAGTTTTAGTAGTCATGTCAAAGCAGTAACCAAATCAGCATACTATCATCTCAAAAACTCCTTACACTGGCTTCCAGTTACATTTAGGATTGATTTTAAAGTACTTTTACTCATTTATAAATCACTCAGTGGCCTAGGACCTAAATACATTGCAGATATGCTCACTGAATATAAACCTAACAGACCACTCAGATCATTAGGATTGAGTCAGTTAGAAATACCAAGGGTTCACACAAAACAAGGGGAGTCTGCTTTTAGCTATTATGCTGCCCGCAGTTGGAACCATCTTCCAGAAGAGATCAGATGTGCTAAAACATTAGCCACATTTAAATCCAGACTCAAAACTCATCTGTTTAGCTGTGCATTTGTTGAATGAGCACTGTGCTACGTCCGAACTAATTGCACTATTTTATGTATAATCATTTTCTACTCTTAACGGTTTTAAATTCAGTTTAAATCAATTTTTATATCATTTCCTTGTTTTTATTGTTGTGATTATTATTTTTTATTTTTTTTAATTCAGTGTTTTTATTGTTGTGATTATCTTTTTTTAATGACTATTTCACTTCCGTTTATGTAAAGCACTTTGAATGATATGTGCTATATAAATAAACTTGCCTTGCCTTACCAATGGAGTCAATGAATGAATGAAGTGTATGAACTACAAAAAAGAAATGAGTCTAAATGAAAACGGCTTGCATGTTCTCACGTGTACTCAAAGCGCAGGTTGGGGAACTGGCCCATGAGGGACTCGTAGGTTTCTCTGAGCTGACTGACATCCCGTGAACACTGCCTCTTCTGCTCCAACAGACGCTCCTCTCGTCCATCTGAACACACAAGTCAATCTTCTTTAAAAAATGTTTTCATTTAATGTCTTAAAGACTAATAAGATACTTTAATACTGTATTCAGCTTTAAAATTTTACAATTCACATTTTTTAGTCTTCAATTAACTGCACCTAATTCAACCACAATCACATTCAAAATGTATTGAGTACCTTCATAGTTGAGTTTCTTCATTTCACCCTGTAGCTTTTCTATGCATTTCTTTACAGCCTCAAATGTGTCCTGGTCTTTTTTGTAGCCACTGTCCATCTTCTTGACTTGAGCCTGCTTAGTCTTCAGCTCCTGCTGAGCGTGTTTCAGTTTCATCTGAGCCTAAGAGACAGAACAGAGACATTTACAATCGGTTTTCAAAAAACAACATAATAAAATATAATGTAATGTGCCAACAATAATTACTAGTACTAGTACAACCCTCTACGGACACCTTGGCAATTGAATCGCCATTGGCTAGTAAATTTTTACGGTACGTCAAATACAGGTGCGCTGCGCATCCATTCAGATGAACTGAAAAACAGCACAGATCCCTTGACGGAGAGCAAAACTCTGAAGTGCTCAGTCAGTGTTACGCGAGTGAATATATCTGTGCTAAACTTATACTTAGCCTCCAACTCACACACTGGCGAATAAAATCTGAGAATTTATTAGCCATTGGCTAATATTAAACATCATTTAGTCGCCCAGAGTGAAATTTAGTCGTATATGCGAGTGATTTACTCGCATTGTAGAGGGTTGTAGTACTAATTAAAATTAAAAAAAAACAAAAAACTGTTAAACAGTATTTTTACATAAAAAGGATGCATTAAACTGCTTAAGTGACAGTAAAAACATTTACACCCCCGGTTTCACAGACAAGGCTTAAGCCTAGTCCCAGACTAAAATGTAAGTCTGAGCTGTTTCAACTGAAAGAAAATTACACTGATTGATCTTAAAATATATCAATGTCTTTGTTTTGTCTCAAGATGGACACCAGTAATGTTTTTTTCTAAGGCACGATTATAAAAATTACTTAAATGTCATAATTGAACTACGGCCTAATCCTGGTTTAGTCTAAGCCCTGTCTGTGAAACCAGGCCATAATGTTACAAAGGACTTCTATTTCAAATTAATTCTGTTCTTTTGAAACTTCTATTCAAATCAAAGAACCATTAAAAAATAAATAAATAAATAAATAAAAATCACTGTTTCTAAAAAAAAAAATATTAAACAACAACTGTTTTAACACTGATAATAATGAGAAATGTTTCTTGAGCACCAAATCAGTATATTAGAATGATTTCTTAAGGATCAAGTAATGGCTGAGGACTGGAGTAATTGTAAATTGTAACAAAGTTACAATTTGTAACAAAAATGTAAATTTATAACAACTGTTTCTAAACAAATAAATAGAGCCTTGGTAGGCATTAAAACCATTTTCAAAAATATACATAAAAATAATCTTTACAACCTCAAAATTTTGAATGGTAGTGTATTTTTAACCCATAATAATCATAATCAAAGTTGCTAGGCATAGTTTTAAGACCTTACTGATCTGAGTAATAACACAGTATGAACAGTGAACAACATTTTAAGTATACATTGGACAAACAATCCTACATCACTGTGATTACTGGACTTATTGACAGATGTTAGAGATCAAAAAGGTCACCTGTTTGGCCTCTGTCTCAGCTTTACTCATGTCATTCTTGCAGGTCATCATCTGGCCGCTAAGTGTGGCTTCAGCTCCATCTTCATTGGCAGAGAGACCAGCTGACACTGCCTTAAAATGCTGTTGAGCCGCCTCCAGCGCTTCTGCATCCTTCTGCCCTTCCTCCTGCACAGCCTTCAGCTGATCCATAGCCTTGGCAACCTCCACTTCTTTAGCTGACATCATCTTCTTATCCTAGTTCAAATAGAGTTAGCATTTAAATCATTTATTTATGATTGTAAATAAATGATTAATTTATGTAAAACTCATTCATTCATGAAATGACAAATTGATTTCTGCCAATGTTTAATATAATAATCACAATAATTTAAAACCCTACAGGAATATTTTTCTTTAAATGATATTATTATTTATATTAAAGTTTAATTCATTTGTGTATTAAATCAATTTGTAATTTCATTGCAAGCTTTTAAAAATAAAAGCTGCTTTTATTCCTGTTATACCTCCTCCATGTTTTTGACCAGCTCTTTTCTCTTCTTGGTCTCATCTTTCAGATTTTGCTTCTTCAGGTCCAGAGCGCTTTGAGCCTTTGTGTCCACTCTCTGCGCTTCAGACAAGGTCTCTTCCAGAGTCTTCAAAACCCCCCCAACCTCCTAGAGAGACAGACACAAAAATGAGACATGCTAATGGAATACAACAGGAGACAGAAATATTCAATCAATCAACCACACACTTTTCTAACAGGTATCAATTTGCATCATAAAAAATTCAAAAATCTTTTCCCGTACAAAGACTTTAATACTTTTGCCAGTCCATTACCCACCATTCCACTCTCTATTACAGACCTTCAGTCTCCACAGGACAAGTACACGATTACCAACCTGTTCAGGTAAAAGAAACCCTACCTATTTAAATCAGAGGTCACCACACCATTTAACAGACTGCGGTCCAATTCTGGACTTTAATGTGTTCCAACAGGACCACAAGTCATTTCTAATAAATTAGAGGCAGTTTTTTCTGCACACAGAACAGTGAGGCCATCTTCACACTGAAACAGCCACCCAGTGGTTTCAGCCGAAGTAACATCATGATATGACCACAAGAAAAATAACTGGTGGAAAACTATTACTAACCATTTGTTGATTCTCATGCAGAGCTGACAAAAGATTAAGTTTAAGCTTAAAGCGGCCTTTTTAGTTAAAAAAACCAACAACAATTTGCATAAATTAACTATAAAATAACATCACCTGAATAAAAGAAATATAAGTTACAATAACTATTTTTACTTTTTGTATTTATAGTAATACAAGATTACAGTTACAACTCAAGTACAGCCTTTAATGTTTACATTTGCCACTGTCATTATGTAAATACCCAATCCTGTACAAAAGTTTTTTTTTTTTTATATTAAAAGTAGTAGTCTTTTATGCTCACCAAGACTGCATTTATGTTATCAAAAATACAGTTAAAAACTGGAGATGTCAATAATATTATTACAATAATAAAAAAAAGTTTTCCAGTTTAATCGATCTATCTGACCCCAAACTTTTGAACATCTGTGTAAATATCATGTGTCTTGCATTTCACATTTATACATTATACTGTGCTTTTGACATGCACATTAAATTTTTAATGTAGGTGGTTGCAAAGCACTTGACAAGAAAGAAAGGAGAAAAATTTGGAAACTCTATTACAGCAAGAAACAGTTAAAAACAAAGTAGCCCTCAAAGGCTGAAACTGCCCTATGAATGTTACCAACAAATACACCATTGTTCCCTGCCTGTCTGCTCTGCTGCTTACCTTATCCCTCCTGCGCTCCAGCTCCTGTATCTCCGCGCTCAGTTCTTTCACTTTGGCCTCGTTCTGCTTCATGTTCTCCTGCAGCTGTGCAATAGAGCTCTGCATCTCCTGCAGGTCTTCAGTAGACTTCAGCTTGGTCTCCTCGGCGCACACAAACAGGTACGCCACATACAGTCGACTCAAGTGCTCGATCTCACGCATGAGCTTCTGGTACTCCAGGTAGGACGCGCGTTCCTGAGGAGAAGCAAGGGAGATAGGGGATAGGATGTAACAAAGTATATATTGTATAAGTCATATATGTATTCGGTCCACAGTAAGGAACTGACGCTGTTAGAAAACTTAAACGAAAAAAACAAAATGCTGTTCACAGCTGCACATAAAGAACCAGTGGCACACAATAATGTATAGCCTCTACAATACATGATTTATTATTAATTGACAACTTCATTATTTAAATAAAAAAAAAATTGTAAATAAATAATACATGATTTTCTAATAGCATGAATCTAATATACACATATACAATAAATTATAAATAAGCAATATTTATTTATTTATTTATTTTTTCTTAAACACATACCTCCTTCAGTTTCTCCATAGCAGGAGTGATCTCCTCATCCAGGATCTGTTTCACACAAAATCATCCAAAGATGAAGTCTCCATAAGATGAAATTGCTGGTTGTTCCAATTGTTGGGTGATTTAAATAAAGTAATAATGAAATAAATGTACGTACAGTCTGAATCTCTTTCAGCTTGGCATCTTTCTTCTCAATAGTTTTCTGAGCACTAATCTTCTTGCATTCGTACATCCTGGTACCTGCCGCCTCCTCAATCATGGCCAGAATCTGTGAATAAAAACACAGTGAAATAATTTAAAATTTCACAGAAGAAAACAAAAACATGACCTTGCATCAATGACACTGAATGTTTGTATCATTTCATCCATCAGTAAAGAGCAAATCAATTGGAAACTTAATTACTACAATCAAATGCGAGTGGATCACAACCAAGTATATTCAAATGACAAACATCTCACCTCAGGAGGCTTCATGTTTAAGACCTTGGTGATTCTCCCCTGAAATAAACATACAATTGGAGAGATTGGGAATGTGAACAATAACTACAACTGACACAAGTGCGTAACTGTCTAAAAAAAAAAAAAATCAAAAAAAGAATTGATTAAAAAAAATCAACATGAAATCAAAATGAACCCTATTTACTTGTCATGCATTTATGACAACAAACTGTAACATTACACAAATTAAGTAAGTTGCAAACAGCCGTTAACATTTGTGACCCTGGACCACAAAACCAGTCTTAAGTGTCAATTTTTCAAAATTGAGATTTCATCTGAAATAAATAAGCTTTCCACTGATGTATGGTTTGTTAGGATCAGACAATATTTGGCCGAGATACAACTATTTGAAAATCTGGAATCTGAGGGTCCAAAAAAAATCTAAATATTGAGAAAATCGCCTTTAAAGTTGTCCAAATGTAGTTCTTAGCAATGCATATTACTAATCAAAAATGAAGTTTTGATATATTTATGGTAAGAAATTTACAAAATATCTTCATGGAACATGGTCTTTACTTAATATCCTAATGATTTTTGGCATAAAAGAAAAATCAATAATTTTGACCCATATAATATATTTTTGATAAATATACCCCAGCGACTTGAGACTGGTTTTGTGGTCCAGAGTCACATTTATTTTAAAATGAAAGTGCTGTTGTTAAGAATATGAATATCCAATACTTTTATAAAGAATCTTTTCAGGCCACATAACCTGAGAAGTCTTAAATCAGTGTATTATGGTGGTTACCTGCATGATAAGAAAATGAGGGTTGTTAACATTCAAGCCAACTGAACAAAACAGATCCTGGACTCGCAGGTTGTTTGCATTCACGCCGTTGATAAGGTACTTGTTGCGTCCACCTATGACCACCTGCACAACAAACGATAAAATCACAAGCTGTGTAACTCACTCTGTGAAGCGTGCTACTAGCCATCAGTGAGAATGGGGCAGACCCTGATCTCAAGGTGAATACCTGTCGCGTTATGGTAATCTCATCATGCGTCTCAAACCCCAATGGACTCTGTTTCTTGTTGGAGTTGTCAAAGGTGATGGACACAGTTGCTTTGGTGATCCCAGCCAGACCATTTTTGTAGACCAGATCTTGGAGATTAGTGGCACGAACCTACAAGGTTTGACAAACCAAAACAAGCAGTATTACATTTTAGCTTTTAAACTCTGCAATCCACTCTGTATCCATATTAGACTGAAAACATCTATTTTGATTAAAGTTTTATGTATTCTTTTTTTTTTTTTTTTTTTGCTTGTTGTTGTTGTTGTTATACAAGTGACCTATAAAACAGAACAACTGAAAATTGTTTGGATTATTAAAAAAGCAAAAACAATTATACGAAATAAATAAATAAAGAAACAAGCCGCTGCCATCACAAAGATGCCAGATTTAGACATATGGCTACGTGTATATGATATTTCATGTATTAAAACTGACCTGTGATAGGTTGGAAATCCCCAGCAGAAAGCAGATGGAATCCAGTATATTTGACTTTCCACTGCCGTTCAATCCGGTGATGGCGTTAAAAAACGGATCGAATCCGTTAATCTCCGTCCTTTCGGCGTAGGACTTGAAGCCCTCTAGTACAATAGACTTTATGTACATTGCGATAAACCACCGTATGCGTAAAATAAAATAAAACCGCTATACGCTGCTATATTTTTCGTGATAACAACCTCAAAAGAACTTCGGCGTCGCTTTCAGTTCAACCATCCAAACTTGAAATTTGGCGCCAGGCGCGTTTCCGCTACGCCGTTATGACCGGATTTAAGTTACTAGTTAAACTACAAACAAATAAATCCACTCGAATCCTGCATGTATTTAGACAAAATGATAGTTTATTTTGCAAGCGTTCGTGTTCATTACAAACAAGGCATTGCCATTGGAAGTGAAATTAATTTATTCTATTGATTCAGGCGACTTTTTAGCCACCCCATTGATGGACCCAAAACATTGAGGCGTGTATGACGTCAGCATGGCGGTTTGGCTCAAGCGTCATTTGTGCATTAAGTTCAAAAGGAATGTAGTGTAGTGCACATTTAACCTGTTACATAATATTATCATAATATTTTATTACTCGACTCAATGGAACAATTGATTCTGGCCAGTCGTGGCATTCTATTTTTGTGTAATGACCGGTAAACTATATTTGCTGGATAGTTGTGCCTGTTCTGTTATCACGAGCTCAGTTTCTTTTTACGAAATAAAAACTTTTAATCCCACATTTAAGTATTTTATTACCATTTATATTCTTATTTGGTAAGTAAGTTAGCTGTATGTTTCGCCGTACATATGATATTAAACTGCCTACTTTTATACATCACAAGATGCAAATCCTTTATGCATGCAAACGATTAGAATGAAAAATGTCTTGTACACAGTTACAAATATTTTGACAATTTTCCATATGTTTAATTTGTTAAAATTGGGGCTTAAATATTGTACTGATGTTGTGCAATACTATTGCAATGGCACAGTATTTTATTCAGTAACATGTAAAGCACACTGCAAAAGAAATGAGAAAACATTAGATTTATCACCAGATGACAAGATTATTAAAACAGTGCATGCTGTAATATTCACAAGTTTGTCTCACAGTTTCGCTTTTTGAAATCATTAAATACATTAGTATAGCTTACTTAATGAATTAGCTAAAACACATGCAACACCATTTATAACACTAATATTCAAGTCACAGCATTACACATCAGAAACACCCTTTTGTGTTGCATTTGCACAAGCACAAATTGGATTTCACCACACCGTGGAGTTATGTTACAGTTACTGTAGGTCTAAGTGCTCAAAGCATGGCTAAGTGCTCAAAACACAAAGCATGGTCTTTGTACACTCCCTAAGGGTATTATAGATTACACTGAAATGAACTTTCTATTGTCAACATCAAGAGTTGAGGTTTTAGGACCAGTTCAAAGGAAATTCCTCAAATGAGAAGATTAATCAAAATGTCTCTATGCCAGAGGCACAGGACACAAGGAAAGACACACCAGATTAAAAGCATAGAAGCAGATCTGCGCAAGGACAATACAGTCACCACGATCAGAATACATTGCAGTGGGCTGAATGTACGTCCAGTCATAGTTCTTAAGTTTTAGTGCAGTGTGGTGATACTTCTTGCTCAGGGACAGCAGACAGCGGGCCAGTGTGTATTTCGCAGCACAGCTCACTGCCTTGATGGACCGCACCGAGTCGAAATGCATCAAGAAACAGGGATCATCCTAACACAGCAGAGATATGCAAACTAAACATCGTCCAATAAAAAGTAAGAGATTCTACTTAGTGCTGTCAAACGACTAATCGCGATTAATCGCATCCAAAATAAAAGTTTTTGTTTACATACTATATGTATGTGTACTGTGTTTATTTATTATGTGTATATAAATGCACACACACACACACACTATATATATATATATATATATATATATATATATATATATATATATATATATATAATAAATATACACAGTACACATTATGTAAACAAAAACTTTTATTTTGGATGCGATTAATCGCGATTAATTGTTTGACAGCACTAATATTACAACTCATCAGCACCGTTAATATGAAGTCAGATTTAGCCTTAAAATGTTTTTTAAGCAGTTACTGTAAGTAGCATGTATAATCACAAATTGGAGGAGGATGAATGCTAAACTCAACTCACAGTATCTGCATCTCTACCGTCCAGAATCAGCAGGTCTTCCAGGGCCC
This sequence comes from Tor tambroides, assembly GCA_021397915.2. Taxonomy (NCBI): domain Eukaryota; kingdom Metazoa; phylum Chordata; class Actinopteri; order Cypriniformes; family Cyprinidae; genus Tor; species Tor tambroides. The sequence goes on from JAFVLL020038999.1 coordinate 34,790, forward strand.
AAGTCTCTGTTCTTTCATAACTGTCCTCCAGCCCATACTTCTGCAGCTTATTGGTCCGTGAATGCTTAACTCTCCGACAATGGACAATTGATATCTGAGCTTCTTTATCCTTAGATACTAAACACACATTGGTTTTGTATTTTTATTACACCCCTTCATCAAACCATATCAACCATAAAGCATATTATTTAGGTCTGTATTTTTTTTTATTCTTCCTCCTTCACAAACAATATCTGACCCTGTCCCCAGATGAACTCACAGATTTTTTTTTTTTTGAGAATTTTAGTATCTCATCCATTTTCTAAAATAATTTGCTCCATGTAACCTAAAATAATTGTGCAAAAAAAGTAGATTTTTCTTACTAGAAACGCAGAGAAAATGTCGCCCCTGCTGTTGCTCCTCTATTTCTATAAACTCCTCCAGCTTCTGTCCCTCCGATCTGAACAAGACTCTGTCCATCTCCTCCCTCAGCAGAGACGACATCTCAGGCAGAAAAAGAGAGAGAAAATTAATTGAAGTGTGAGAGAGAGCAAGAGCAGAGTGAGGGATAAAAATGCTTTCTTGAGGTGGATCTGGTTTGCAGGGTTTATCACCCTCCCCTCTCTCTCATTCTCTCTCTCTCTCTCTCTCTCTCTTTCTCTCTCTCAGTTGACAGATGAAACTGTATCATCCTTTTTCCATTTTCAAAATTTCAAAAGAGGTTTTACTTTATAAATTCAGTTACACTTTTTTAAACTTTCCTGAATGAAAAACTTTTTTTCGGTCTTCAAAGGCTGTTTGAAATATCATTTTTGAAGCTTTTATATGGATGTGTCAGGAATCATCTATAGAAGAATAGTTCACTTAAAATCAGATGATGCAAGATGTAGATGAGTTTGTTTCTTCAAAACAGAGAAATTTAGCATTACATCACGATAATCCACAAGTAGTCCATCAGTTCCATCATGTTTTTTGAAGTGAAAACCTTTGTTTGTAAAAAACAAATCAATCTTTAAGATGTTTTCAAATCTTCAAACCATTAATAAAATAAAATAATGCTAAAATATCGATTGGTTTCTCTCTATAGATAAAGTCATCCCATGGAGAAGATAAATATGCACAGATAATGCAACATTAACAAGGGGAAACTTATATTCTTAACAAATATGTCAGGGGATTTTGATGTTAGATGACAACAAGGAATTAACTTTTTTATTGGATGAAGTGTTATTATTCATGATGGACTCATATTTAGGCCAGAAGCAACAGTTCACAGTTATAATGATGGTTTTGTTTCTTACAAACACACACACAGCTTTTTGCCTCACCAGATGTTAACTGATGGACTAGAGTCCTGTGTATTATTTGAGGAATATTGTGATGTTTTATCGGCTGTTTGGACTCACTCTGACGGCACCCATTCACTGCAGAGGATCCAAATTTCTCCAAATCTGCTCTGATGAAGAAACAAACTCATCTACATTTTGGACATTTACATTTTCAGCAAATTTTCATTTTTGGGTAAATTATCCCTTTAAATGTAATTTGTGTACTGTGTGTGTTGCCACAAATCTTTTTACTTAATTTTGTTCAGTATTTTTCAGAATAACATCACTCAGGGTATATTAAAACAAAGTAATAGCCAAAAATATATTCTTGAATCCATTGTATTATGGAATGGATTCAAAACCAGTTGAATTAGAAAATTAGCAATGTTGTATCAATATTTGTCTTTACATTAGATTTCCTACTTACAAATATACACATTAATATTTGAGCAGCTTCGCCTACCAAATAATATTTTATGCATTTTTTTATTTATTTTTGTTTGCTTTTTTCCACAATGATACAGTACTCCAAAAATACAAGCTTGAAATCATGTGTGGACACATATTCTTACCTCTTCTTTTCATCTCTGTTCTTTATTGAATTTTCTCTTCCCCTTTTTCTTAACCTACATGTGAATGCTTTTAATGTTTTATAACCTGATCACGCAAGCACACACACACTCTAACAAACTCACTCCTGGTTTAGATGAGCCGTGTCTGACTGATTGTACTAAAGTGGCCTTGAGGGAAAATACATCATTAGTTATGAAAACACATTTCCCTCTTAAATCTCCATCATAAGAGGTGCAGTTAGAACCCATTATAATTATAATCTCTACAGGGATAGCCCACATATTGACTGTGGCCCCATCAGCCTACAAAGATTCAATATCCAACGGATCTACAGATGCATAATTTATAGTCATAAAACACGTTCATACAAACAAGTCTTCTGATTGCATCTGATAAAGACTTTTTGGTGGCCATAGAGGCCTTCTTGATATCCATCTGTGTTTTCAGAAGGCTAACAGATTAATCATGGACAAAATTCGGCTGTCTGAGAGCCTATACAGGCACAATTTACACAGTTCACCCAAAAATGATACTCACCCTAATGTCGTTCCAAACCTGTATGACTTCTGTGGAACACAAAAGAAGATATTTTGAAGAATGTTGGTAACCAAATAGTTTTGATTACCACTGACGTCTACTGTATAATTGTTTTAAAAAAAGTCACTTTAGATAAAAGCTCAGCTAAATGGCTGTGTACATCCTGTCTATAGTGCTTTTATATCCATATTATAGTGTCTCAGAACCACAGATAAACCCCTTTTCCAGTACTTCATCTTCACTATGTTTTGTGGAGCTGAAGACCACATCTATGTAAAATTCGGAGTCTGAATCTGGTTAAAAACAATAGGATGCTCTGAGGTACTCCAGGATATACTTTATTGATTTTTGCATGTCCAATAAACAGTGCCGGGAATGAGTCCAAGGATTTCCAAATGTACTCTAAATCATAGTCAATGGACTAAAACCAGGTGAGGTTCCTTCGCGAAACTAAAGCATTTACAGTTGTAAGAATATGCAGTCTGCCTCGACCCAGCCTCCACTCCAATTGTCTTTTAAAACTATACTCCTTTCTCTACAAAGAGCTTAATTATC
>JAFVLL020039000.1:0-59803 GCA_021397915.2 Tor tambroides
TTTTGTAAATTTCCTACTGTAAATATATCAAAACTTAATTTTTGATTAGTAATATGCATTGCTAAGAACTTAATTTGGACAACTTTAAAGGCGATTTTCTCAGTATTTAGATTTTTTTGCCCCTCAGATTTCAGATTTTCAAATAGTTGTATCTCGACCAAATATTGTCCTATCCTAACAAACCATACATCAATGGAAAGCTTATTTATTCAGCTTTCAGATGATGTATAAATCTCAATTTTGAAAAATTGACACTTATGACTGGTTTTGTGGTCCAGGGTCACATTTCTTCAGAACATGACCTTCCCATCCACATAAGTCAGTTTTCCTCATGAATTACCTGAGATCAATAGAATTCAAGGCTCTTCACACACTTGTAATTCTAGAACTAATGGTCGGTTTGAAACTCAAGAATACTGACAGCAATTTTTTCAGATCATTTTCAGCTTCTTCACTTGAACCTGAGCCTGTAAAATGTAATTTTAAGATGATCCCTGCTCCTCAATCCAGATATTCAATCCAGCTCGCAGCACATATAAAGATGACATGCATGAAGGTTTACATAACTGTTAAGATGGATCCATCATTATCCACCCACTCTATAGGTGACTATTAACAAAAAGATGAAGCATTCTCAAAGAGATGAGTCACTGCAATGCACTAGCAAACATTCTTTACTAAAAGTCGATCCACGGAAAATGGTAAACCAACCTAACAAGGTTTTGTATGCTTTTCATATTAATTTTTATATGCAAAAATTGACAGTTACAGTTCGTAGCTACAGATCACTCGACTGCTTTTACAAAAACTGCACATTTAAAACATTTTGGCGATAAAGTGAAATGTTGTGTCCTCCTTTTTGAGTCCAACACTGCACTGAACAATAATACATTAGACCAGTGGCCTCAGGAAATGTCCAGTAATTTTATTACTATTAATATATTAAATCTAATTCTAATCTAAATTAAAATGCTAAAAAGAACAGAAAATCAAGATGGAAACTTGATTTAAATGAATGTTTAAGTACATTATGTTTAAAGAATATACAGTTTTGGAATTTTTAACAATTTATAGAATCACAAAATGCTAATATACAAAATGTTAATATAAACAAAATATTAATATAAAATGTTAATGCATTTAATTAACCACACTAATTTAATAAATCATCATACAAGTTTGAATTTCTGGAAATATTCTGTTATACAGATTAACACACACAGGCTTTTCACACTTCTGGGTCAAGGTGATTCTGGGTTATCATTGTGCATGTTTCACAATTCATTTCAGGGTTAACATTTTTATTTGCATATTTTTCTCTTCATCACTCCAGTTAACACATTTACTGTTGTTGTTTGCCATTTTTAACAATTTCCCTCAGATACTGAAACTAAAAGCACAATGTTTCTGTGACTGTACAAAGCTTATGAATATTTATTGAGGTAAACACTGATGCAGTTTACGCACGACTGTATGCAGTGCGTATAATGCAGCAATGAACTGCATTCTCCGCCACTAGCTGATGATCACAGGCAGCACTAACCTCGATCTGCTGGGATTATAGACCAGGTGACTAACCATTAGTCCTTAAGCAGAATCCTTCACGGATCAGCCAACGGCCACACAATCCCAGAGGTTATTTATAGTGAGCGGAGAGGGCAAAGCATGAACATAAAATGTCACAAACAGAAAAGAACAGGGAGTAATGGCCTGGTGAGACGAAAACTAAAAGAGGAGAACTTCCTGAAGGAGTGCTGAGGTTACATATGGCCTTTCCGGAAACACAACAATCTAATACACTTCCTACTGCATAAATGAGTCATTGAGCTTGTGATGACTGTGTGTGAATGCCAAATAAGGGTGTGCATCTAAATAAACCTCACACCTACACAACCATTGGCAGCTTCTGAAGAAAAGACACCCCTTACGCTCTGTCTTTTATATCACTACTAAATTTCTTTTTTAAAGGAGAGCAAAGCTACATGAAATCAGTAAACAATTAGGGAACCTAATTAAAAGTTTCAGAAAATCCAATTCAAGACTTTCATGCATGATTTGAGTGATCACTTCCTATCCGTCTTAAATATATAAAGTGAGCAAAGGTAATATCTCATTTGCTGAGACAGCATGTATTGATTGGCTTTCTTTTTTCCTCTTAACTTCATCTTATCCTCTTAGGTCACTGTGTCAGTTAGATTTGGCAGAATGCAGAAGCTTTTGTGGATAAAATCCTTGGCTGTATTTACTTTCATTGCATCTACATCATATTAGAAGCACAACATCCTGTGAGCCAAACTGAGCTGCGCTAAGGGGCTCTTTAAACATGCAGGATATTCAGAAATGAGGAAATGGGTGATTCAGAGAATAATCACATCATTCTGCTTTCTGCAGGGAAGAAAGGCATAACCATTTAAGGACTTGGCAAATATATACGCTGGAGAGAGAAATGCTTGTTACATTCTGCTATAATACATTATACATTACCACAATGAATTTATGATGGCCGCCAATGAGAAACAAGCAATATTTTGCCTACTGACAACTCACTAAAAACTCCTGCACCACAGTGGCCTGCAGGCTTACGTTCAAACATTCCTTAATGTGTCCGATGTTATCTTTTCTGAGAAATATGTCCCTGAGAAAAATGCACAAGGAAGGGAGCAGAGTTTCTTCTGCTTCCTTCATTACTAAAGGCGGCTCTGCAGGAACGCTCCTCACAGAACTAAAGCCCCTTGCTCATATGTAGGCACAGCATGGGACCTGTACACAATCACTCAGCCAATTAGGTCACGCTGCCATTCACATTACTAGAGATGAGCAGGGGGATAAGAGGGGTTGGAGTTCATCTGCTGGACGGATCTTAAGTGTAGGGACACACCAATCCAACACCAAAGAACGCCTCGCATTGTCTGCATCGGGATTCAAAACTGTTGCATTAACGCACCAGACAGACTAACATCGGCACTCCAGGACCGATGTTGCCTACCCCTGATCTACAGTATGAAAAGATATTTTTATTGAGATTTACTACTTCACAAATAACAGTGTTATAGGGCTGCTCGATTATGACAAAAATCATAATCACGATTATTTTGGTCAATATTGTAATCACGATTATTTAAAACGATTATTAGTGGACCATATGACCAAAACTTTATATAAAAGATTTATTTAAAGATAGTGATATATATCAAAGAAATATTTTCTGTAAATAAGGTTGCTATGACATCTACATTTTAGAGACCAGCGAAATGTCACAATTCTCAATATCACAGCAGAATACTAGAGTAACTAATATTAGTTAAAAAAAGGTCCGAAAATAATTGAAAATAATTAAACTGCCAGTAATAAAAAAGCAAGGAATACAATGTCAGTAATAAAAAAGCAAAAGAATACAATAGAAAAAAAAAGATACAAATGAAACAAACTGTGCTTTAAGTTTAAGTCTAAAGTATTCAGTTAACAGCCTACTACTAGAGAAAATGAATAACCTAAATAAAAATAAAATAAAACAGCATAGTCTTCACTGTAAGAATTAAACTTCCTTTGTTACTTATTAAAGCTACAAATGTCCTTCAGTAAAGAGTAGTGAGTGATTTTGTCTTTGTCTTTTGTTGTTTGATTAATATTAAGCACACAGTTGCAGCAGGAATATAGTCCGCTGTCACTTTAAGAGCCGCACGGATCCAATTTACTGTTACACACGTATTTTCATTCTTACGTTCATGTATTACATAAACCCTCCTCGGTTATGTGAATAATCACTAAGCGACACATTTTTGCGCGTATTTGACCGTTTAGGCGCTAAAAGATGACTTTACATATCCGTGTGTCTCGAGCGCATACACAGTAATCCTCCTGAGGAAGCGCAAGTTCTCTTTCATGCTTTTAAAAACATGAATAAATCTAATCAAATTAAATAAATCAAGCACGTCCCGTTTTGCAGAAGTCTCGTTACATGATTTTACTGATTAGCACGCGAAATTGCGCTTTCATGGAGGAACGAAAGCGCACCGCTGGAAAGGGGGCGGAATGGGGCGCAATAATCGTTTTATCTCGATTACTGTTTTCATAATCGTTGGAGGCCTAAATCGAAATCGAAACTGAATTTCGATTAATTGCACAGCCCTAATTTAAGATTAGATGATGGCAAAGCCAAGCTAATCAAAATTTAAAAAATGGGAAATTAAATATTCAATATTAGCTGATATATCTGATAATCAATATGGTATAGTGTTAAATTATTATAGAATAATTTTTATTATATGATTTTTAATAATTATTAAATTATTTGTTTTTTTTATGATTTGATTTGTGTATCTGATACACAGCAAGTTCAAAAGACTTGTTCTGACATGAATGAATTCCTCTTGTGAATAATCCTCAATGATAAAACTGCATTAATCTGCCCATAATCAAACTTACTTTACCTGCAGGCTAAGACAAGGTGATGTTCTAGGTGTTGGCCACCGAAACATATAGGGCTACATATGTTTCAGGTTCAATTGCTTGTACCTTTAAACAAAGCAGGGATCCCCCACAGGACTGTTCCGACAAACAGCGTAGTGTACTTAGTGAACAACACATGCATTTATATGCATTATTATCATTTACCACAAATATGTAAAACATTGGGCTAGGGCCTTCTAATCTGATAAAAATAGAAAATATTCAAATCACTACTTATAACAACCATATCAAGAAAGATAAATGACTCACGCAAAGTTATAACAGTTTTGTGTTAATCTTCTCACAAATCTCCCAGAAATGATGAGTTTGAATGCTGGTCCTGAATCTTAAGTTTTGAATCCCACTGAACAATGGCTTGAGGGTAAGGCAAAGCCTGCATTCCTCTTATCAGCTGGACTCTAGCCAGACTGTGGCCGTTACGCAGTTTTCTTTCTCTCTCCCCATGTTTTTCTGCCTCCCTCTGCACAAAAGCATTTAAGACTGCAACATTTGCTGCAACTGAAGCTTTTGAGTGTTTACTGGGTACTGAATGTGCCTACGTGAAGCAAAGCTATATCAGCTTTAGTTCGGAAGGTCATAGTTCTGAGACAATCAATCAATGAGTTCTTATGATTTCACAACTTAATACAGGCACACAAAGTATTCCTAACCTGCCTCTTCAATGCCCTTGTCTCATCTGTGTTTCCTTATCTATATTCAAGGCTTCAGGCTTCAGGCACAAACAGCCATTATAGAGCTGAAAGTAATAAATCAACTGCAGTGCACAATTCTCTGTTGCTGAAAACCTGTATGGAGAACCAACTAAACGGCATGTTGACTTACAAACCCCTTATCTTATAAATTCTTAACTTGGAATAGACCATGAAAAACTCTAGCTAATGTTTAACTTGTGAAGTAACCACAGAGGCTTTGTTTTCTCCATGACAAAGGGAGCTGTGCACACTTCACTCACTCCTAAAGATGAAACCACCCCACTTGTCTTATTCAGCCCATTTAACGCCATGGGCAACACCATCAAAGAGACTGAATGAAACTAGTGCTATATCTCACCCTGGGCGAGGTCTTGTGACTCCAGACACCTCGAATGAACTGAACAAGGAACTAATTTACAGGCGTAATAGAGAAGGTGATACTCTGAAACAATAGTCTACACACAATAATTTAAAAGAAGAAAAAAATCCATTATCTACTTTTGTAACGCCCATGTGGTTATCTAGAGGTAATGAAACTATTGTGACAGACTGGTATCACATCTATTTTGCAGCCAAATGTGATTAAAAGGTTGAACAGTCACAGAACTAATTGTTCAAGTGCTGATGAATAACAATCAATTATTTGTTCACCCAAAAAATGAAGATTTGATCATCAATTTACTCACTCTCGTGTTGTTTCAAACCTGTATGACTTTCTTTATTCTGTGAAACATAAGAAAAAAAAACTATTTTTGTCCATATATTGAAAGTCAGTGGGGTCTAATGTTTGTTTTGGACTATGTTGACTTTCACTGTATGGACACAAAAAATATTGAGACATTTTCTTCCTTCCTTAGTATTTTCCTTTGTGTTCCACAGAAGAAGAAAAGTTATTAAAGCTATATAAAAATGACAAAAGTGCATAAGAAAAATTACAAAAAAAACAAAGTAAAATGAAAACTTAAAAAAAAAAAACTCATTCAAAATATTAATAACTACTATACTAGTATATATAGAGTTAATTCCAGATAAGTGAGTATTTTTTTAATTTTTGAGTAAATTTCAATGGCAAAATATTTTCCTGAATTCACCCTAAATAATACTAAAATTACAAGAACAAGAATCTGTAAAAAAATACATTCTGATAATTGAAATTAATTTGTGACATTCCAAAAAATGCACAGGCCAACTCATCTAGATGCAAAGGGCTTCTCAGACAGATTTGGGTGGCCTGTTTTGGCTAATTCACAACAATGGTAGCTTTGTTTGATAGCAGAAATGGGGAGAGGAACCCATCACTTCCTCAGAGCGCTAGTTTCTCAACCAGCCCCCTTTCACACATGGTTCAGGCCTGTGTGAAACCGACCCTGCAGTCACTGCCGCGGACCGACCGCTCCACCACAGAGAGCACAGGGGACACATTCCTGCAGTGACTCTCACGAAGATTCGGCTGCCCATACCTCCCATTCCCAGAGAAGTTTTTGTTTCTCTCAGTGAAATCAGCCTAACATAAAGGCCCTGCCAACCCTGTATACAGCAGACAGCAGACAGCATTTACAAAAGCTCTGAGAGCAGTTTTGGATGCCGAACGTGGGGAAAATGTGTAAACTGCCTTTTATTCATCAACTGTAAAGGAAGAGGGCAGTCTCACTAAGAATCTGGCAAAGGTGGCCACAGAACTGTGTCATACTGGGCAGTCTAGACTACTCGGCAAGCCACTCGATTAGAGACACAATGAAACCTGAACATGACCTAAGGGACTTTCTCAAACCATGGTTCAAAGTCCTACATATATCTGTGTGTGAATGCATGTGGAACAAATGATACAGACTTGGGTGGGGCTGAGCTTATGGCCCTTTCTTAGATGTGTGAAAGAGTTTCAGCCAAAACATGAAACACAATGAAGAAAATAGAGAGTGACTGGTGTAGATTATAAACTAGACAACTTGTTCCTGTTTAAACATTCAGTTCAGAGAACTTGTATAGTAGTATTGTTAAACTAAACCAGAAGAACATTATCAGCATGTTTCTTTCAGGGCATTTAGGGTCAACAGATAGATAGATAGATAGATAGATAGATAATGTTAGAGGGCATGCTGATTGACTCTGGGGGTTGAGATGACATGCACATGTCTCACATCTGCTGCAGCAGAGGATGACAGCTGGAATGAGCTACTTACTCTTTGAACATCTTCTCCATGTCTTTGATCTGCTTCCTCGAGAACTCCTTGAACTCGGTGTAGGGGTTGAACACCTTCATGCTGGGCTGCTGGTGTTCACCGATGCCTTCGTTCAGCTCGCCGCGCCGCTGCAGCTTGGCTCCCAGCTCTGAATCCGCGCTGGCCGTGGCCGCTTTCCCGTGCGCTCCGTTCTCGTGATCCCCGTCCAGGGCCACCGGGTCGTGCTCGCCCTCCTCGATCTGCAGCCTACGGTTCAACTTCGATGACAGCTCGTCCGTTGCCATTTCGTCTTATTCTGAAATCTGACTACTATCTACGGGGAAAATACAGTGGGGAAACACGCAGAATGCTGCAAAGAGCGCAGTCCATATAAAGGTTCAGTGCGTTGAATCCAGATTCTGTTTAGTATTTGGTTAAATACGTTTTCAAACGCAAATCATCCGACTTCTAACGGTGTGAAAGATACGCGGCTGTAAACCCAGTGATTCAAACGGACAACGCTCGTGCGTGTGACGACGCCTCCGTGATCGCTGACGGTGAAATGAGCTCCTGCGCGTGCAGTGAGATGGACACAAAACCGCGTCACGACGCCACGCCTTTTAAAGAGACGCGCCGGACACAAAAGACCACTTATGACACAAAACCCTAGCTGTGATACCTTTTGTTATTACACAACAATATAATCTCACCGCAGACGTATGTATTGTTTCTAGATTTTAATATATAGCATAGCTATTTTGGAAATTACATCATTTATTTGTCATTAATGTATTCATGATGACCGAAGAAGACACGAGTGAACCAACTTCTTTGTCGACCAGTTCCAAAGATTATAATTGAACTGTCAAATAATGGCATCAGTTTTATAGGAAATTCGGCATGCTTGCGTATTTATTTATTTAATACAGATAACTGACCTCAGTTATTATATCTTGTGAATAAATGTTGACAGCTAATGAAGTATCTAATAGGAATTATCTTGAAATCTACCTCTCTTGTTCTTGTTCGGTAGACCCACACGGAAGTTATGCCTGCATAAAGCTCAGGAGATTTCGACTGAATTTCCACAAAACACTTGTCATTCATTAAGTCGTAGTCATTCATCACCTCTTGCATGTATATTGTTTCATTTATTTGATTTTTAATATTAAATTATTCATATTTTTGCTAATCTGACTGTGTTTGCAATAGATGTATTAGCTTGAGCTGTATAGCACATTTTACTATAAAATTATTTCCACATAATTTATTAGATCTTTCTTTAAAAATAGTGCTGAAAAACACCTAGCAGATTCTGTTTGCGTGATGTGAGAAACACATTCAGGTATTAAAGATAAACATAACTATTTTTTTCACAAAAGCGTGAAATTGTGTGTATACAGGCCTGTGGGCTGCCAGTTAGTATGTGAAATATCAGCATAAGATCTGAAGCCATCAGCTGAGTGACTAAAGGCTGATTCATGAAACAGGAAGACACACACACACACACACACACACACACACACACACACACACGGACTTACACACTTTGTCTCTATCTGAGACATCCCCTCTAGTTAGAGGAGGGGCTGCACTCACTACCTGCATTCTCTCCTTATATGGAGAAAGAAAGAAATGTAGGATTTCACCGCTGAGAGAAAGGAGTGTTTAGTTCATCACACCTCTCTGAGGAGCTAATGTGATCTGGCATGCAGTAATACCAGCACACACTGAAAATCTTTCCTTTGTGTTGTGTGCATGGTGAAAAAAACAGTCTGCATTAAAAGGGCCAGTAGGCTACCCATGGTTCCAGATGGCTGCTTTATAAACACACTTTTTTCCCAGAGAAGATTCAGATACAATTATGAGAGCCATAATTCACTAGGGACTCCTCTTACTACTCTCTGTGATGGCCTTTTGCCTGGAGGAAATGTGAACTGTAGTCATTCTTGCTTTCTGTACTTTTGTGGGATATATCTGGGTCAGACAAAATAAGCTAGCTGAAGAGAGTAACACAAACACACACAAAGGAATCTCCCCATGTCTCTTTCCATCATTCATCTCTTTTCATCACCTTGTTGTGTTTTTAAGTATCTCATTTTCTTTCCTTCTCAGACCAATGTGTATAAACAAATAAAAATGTAATAAAAGAAGATGAACAAAAAAGAAGAAGATTAATACAAGCATGAAGTCACTTGTCAGTGATGCAAATCCCAAATCCTTTTGTGCCTAAAATCCCAAAAGGTCATGGTAGTTTCTGAGACTCTAGAGCGTGGTCTCATTAGAAAGTGACGTTATTTTTTGACTATGACCTAGAAAAACAAGATTTCACAGTATATCTATAAGCTACTGAGGAGTGTGTGTGAGTGTGTTAGACAGATTGTACAGCCCTCAGCTGTAGAGCTAGCAGTAAATGAGCATCGTGCTAGTCTGTGCGAGCTGTTTGAATCTGGTCCTTGGATAGATGCCCATTCTCATAACAGGCCATTTTCTTTGTGTGAGAATAGAAACAGGAAATCACGCAGAGAAAGAAAAGAAAGGGTGACTTTGAATAAAAAGGGAAATATAGGCAATTATCCAAACAAATGTGTATTGTTATATTATAATATTATGTTTAAGTAGTGCAGATTATGTCAAATCTATTGGTCAAAGTATCTATATTTTAAATATATTGCCTGAATATTGCCTGAATCATACAACAAACAAAACTTTTCTAGCATTACAAAGTGTGTCAGACTGCAGTTCATGGCAACATTTAAAAAATGCTGTCTCACCAGTTTTTAGGTTGACATGAATCAGTTTCGACAGGAAATGAAGTTAATATTTTTAAAAGATTACGATAATGCATGAATTTTTTAAAAACAAATAATAATGTGCATGGATGATTTATAATAAGCACTGCAATATTACAAAAAAAGAGAGAAGAGTTGTAAGTTTTGATTTAACTGCTTTCATTGTGACATTTTGCTATAAGGACATTAATTAGCATTTTTATTATTATATTTAACATTATATATTATAACATTAAAACTGACTAAATCAGCAAATTATGTGAAATCTCTTGATGTCTTTGGATTCAGTGTGCACTTATGTGATGTGGTCAGAGTGAAGCCGTGTTTGTGTCCGTGAGCTTCAGTGAGCTGGGTGCTCTCCAGTGTTTGAAACAGACTGCCCAACTCAAGTCAGTTTTACAGTTCTGTTACTCTTTCTATTCAAACTCCTTCTTCAAAGCCTCCAGCTCATGCTCTCTCCTTCATCGTCTCCTGCCAGGTCTTTGTTTGCCCCACTAAGGCCATTATAAGCACACACAGACATACCCACTCAGAAGGCAATAGGAAATTCAGATTTGGAGTCTATAATAAAATAACTTCAAAGGAACATGAACAGAGGTTTAGTCACCATTTACAGCAGTGGGTTAATGAGTTTTAAAACACATTAGGCTAAAAACAAATTAGCTGGTGCAGCTGGGGTTGTAAAATCTATTAATGACACAGTGTGATGTTTGGCTATAAAACTTCTGGCAGTCAAGTCTGTGGTGGATGACATTAGTTCAGGCCTGGAGTCAAACGCACACATGCACATACACACAAAGAGGAGAATGGCAGTACTAGTCCCAAAGGAGAATACACTGACAGATCTGTGAGTACAGTACAATGAGGATCAGCTGTTTTATGAATTATTAATGAACACAAGCCCAGTGAGACTATTGATTCAAGCTGCTGCCAGTAAAGTGAGAAAATGAGCAGCTTTCTGATGAAACTCACTTTACTCATTCAGAAACAATAGTCAGGGCTGCAGATCTGGTCTGACAGCTGTCTGTGTGAGTTTCAAAACACCAGTACAACAGAATGTAACTACTACAGTTATAGGGAAAGCCTAAAGTTAACCCTATATTGTCAACAGTTTATTTAAAAATTCAGTGCATTCAAACTATTTATTACACAGCTCTATGTAAAACTAATTTCTGATTGATCAATCACATCAACCATTAGACCACTGTATATCAGTACGCTCATCTGGTAAATAAAAAATTTTTTTTTGATTACCTGCATGTCATGTGACCATTTACTGACATCTGAAAAATGAGAACTGTGAACATGCAAATGTGTCATGAATTATTGAAATATTAACCTAAAATATCAGGAGGTACTTTAAATTGAATGTCCAGAGGGTTAGCTAAGCTTTGAGAATGCCTTACTCTGCATGTGTGTTCCCTGCAGATCAAACCCGTGACCTTACCAGATGAGCTACAGGAGGCAAGTTCAGTTCTTTGTTTGTTACAACAATATACTGAAGTATAAGAACACTTGAATGACCTGAATTACAAGAAGACACAACTGTATTCTTCCACATCTGGAACCAACACCTCACCAAAACTGAATGACACTGCACTGGCTTTGAGACATGTCAAGGACAGATGCTGGGTGGACCACGACCGCATCTGTTCAGTGAGGTAAGGCAGATAGAAAGAGAGGGCAGTCAAGAAACATCTGCTCGGCCAAATTCAAGGGATGGTGAGATCACTGTATATCTGAATGTAGTTATGAGTTTCTTTTCTTTCTGGAGTTTCTTTATGTTGTCCCACCCAGGACTCACGAAAGAACTATCAACCATGAATTCACTGAAAGGTAAAGGGTATGAGAGAATCTTAACCTTGGACAGAAATGCACTGACACATAATTAGGCAGAGTTGATTAGGTCTCATGATGTGCCTCGATAAACATTTAGTTTATCCAAGTTAATTTATTGGCGTGCTAGAAGATTCTGTCATGTTGTAAATCATTTTGAAATAGATTATGTATTGATCCTTCTGAGTCAGTCCTTAAGCTAATTTACAGAAAGACATAAACTCAGATGAATGAACACGCAGTAAGACAGCAACAACTACAATGTAAACAAGTTAAACAGGGCAACGCCTAAGCAGAAGAACGAGACAATGCAGCAGCATTTTATTCATGCACCCGGTATTTTTCCCCATTAAAACTGATTACACCTAAATAATTGATTAGTATTTTTGTTATGTATATATATATATATATATATATATATATATATATATTTATATTTATATATTCACATGAGACTTATTAGTGGTGTATTAAAGCTGGTCTCACTTTCATTCTCCCTGTTGAACCCTACAGATAAAATACAGTTGAATTTTGAACAGTTTCCAGAACTCATCAACACAAAAGAAATGCCCTGAAAACCCTCTCGGTTGGTTTTAAAAGCCTCTATTTTAGATTTCGACTCTCACATCCCTCCAAGCAGAGGTTCACTGAGTGTTGGATTGAGCACAGTGCACTGCTGTAAAGAGCTAGTGTGATTGTATCTATTGAATTGCATCTCTCTCAGTCAAGGCCTGAGGAGAGAGCTAATTGAACAATAGAGTTAACAGATGCCAGTGAATGGACACACAGCCTACCGTTTACACAGTTTATCCTGTGTAAATGAATAGTTATTTTCTTCATAACACATCTCACTGTAATTTAAGTCAGAATTTGGATTGTTTTTCTGTCAGTTTTTGTGAACAGATCTGTTAAGGGTTTGATCTAAAAGTAAAGTCTCGCTTTCTGTGTGCTTTCTTTGAATACAGGGTGCCTCAAGGCTATTTCACTGAGCCATTTCCTGATCTCTTTTTCCTACCTCTGTCTGTTTTTGAGGGTGTAGTGACCCATATAGGTAGAACTTGCTCATTACACCATACTCGCAAGCTACAGGGTACATCCAATCAACCTCATCAACCACTGCCATTTCCATTCATTTTGTCCTTTAATGAATCCATGTGCAATGGGACAGGGCGCCGTTTAGCTGGGAACAAACATTATACAAAATCTGTAGTTTGCGTTGCTATTACACTGTTAGTTTGTGTTACTATTACACTGACATTGATAATACTGGTTGTGTGTAATTTGATCAATTTAGTGCTTTGGCAATGCAAACCCACCCAAATTTTTGAGTTGTAATACTCCCCTTCAGCCAGCAGATGACAATCTTTGTTCATTAATTGAAATGACCTTACTTATCTCACTGCAAACCATGTATGAAACTGAAACATCGTTGATGAGGTTGAACTTAAATTGTTTTTAGAAATCAGTATCTCACTGGTCTTTATTCCACATCATTTATTTAATCACATATCATATTTTGTTGTTGTTGACTTTTTGAGTCTTGTTCATAAAAATGAAGGTTGTTGACACAGAATACATTATGCATTTAATGCATGTTAGAAAACAATCAAAAAGCATGATGTTCTGTGTGAACTGCCAACCCTTACGTTAAGGAAATATGCTTTGTACATTTTTCATGGTTCAGTAAACATTGGTGAAATCTGCAGGAAGTTCTGAGGATCATTAAGAAATCGGAGACGACAGAGAGATTTTCTTACTCCTTCTCCTCAGTTTTTGTTGTCCTTGTGTTTGGGCATCTAAGGACATCTGTGATTTTTACAAGTTACATCATCCTCGCCTTCCTTACATTTCATGCATCCATTCTTTCTTGAGTGTCTCTCACAGGAGGTCATTTTGCATTCTGTCAGTCAGTTGTCTCACTGGAATTTCACTCTGAACGGTGCCCTCCAGAATACGTGCAGTTCTCTGGGGACTTATTTGCTGAAGACGTGGCTCTGCTTCTGCATAGACATGACATGCCCCATAACTCTCTGCCTGTCCACTGGAAAAGGGTGTGGAGGTGCTGGCATCCTGATTGTTGCACTGCTGAAAGTTCTGCACCTGCTGGTCCTTTATTCCTGGTGTGGGACTGGCCTTACTATGGCTCAAACAAATCCTGTGGCGGATGGTTTGAGTATCCTTACTCAGTGACTTGCGAAAGTTGGGTTTGAAGAGAAGATAAACCATAGGGTTGTAAATGGTGGAAGATTTGGCCAGGATGGCTGCCAGTGCAAAGGCGGTGGGTGGGACCTGCTCATTGGCGCTGAACGCAGCCCACATGGCAACAATGGCATACGGGCTCCAAGCCATGAGGAAGCCAATACACACAGCCACTGAGAGCTAAAAAGAAAACACACCACCTACACTTAGTCGACATGCAATAAGATAGAAAGATTTGTTTTTAAATATTTTGAGATCATATTTTGACCTCTTTAACCCATATTCTCACACACATATACACTACTTCAGGAAGAATGCATTAAATTGATCAAAAGTGACACTGCAAAAATTGATTTTCTTGCGCAGTATTTTTATCTTGTTTTCCAGTATCTTAACATTCTTTAAACAAGATTCATTTACTTGAGAAGCAAAATGACTTAAGATATTAAGTCTTGTTTAATGAAAAAATACTAGGATTAACTGAGTTTACACTTAAAACAAGATAAATAATAATAATAATAATAATAATAATAATAATAATTCAAGGGGGAAAACAAGATTGTTTTTCTTATCTCCTGGAAGGTTTTTTCTTGCTTTAATTTTCCAAAAAACAAGACTTAGACTTCTCCTCCTCAAGTAAATGCACCTTGATTTAAGAATTTTTAGATATTTGTAATGGAAAACAAGATAAAATATACTAAGTAAGAAAGTAATTTTTTTTTCAGTGAAGACATTTGATGTCATGAACATTTATGTAACATTTATTATGTTAAAAAAATGCTGATCCTTTGAATGCTCTTTTATGAAAGAATAATCCTGAAAAAAAAAAAAAAAAACTGAAAATATTCTACCAGAGCTCTCAACTGTAGGGTAGTATGCAAGCTGCTCTATTCCTTTATTATCAGCATTACTGCTTATATTATGTGTGTCTGTTGAAGACCCAGGTCGTCAAATGTTTGTAAATGCAATGTACACATATGTTTAGAGGGGACATTTGTTTGCCTCAGTAATCAACATTCAGCACCATCATATTCAACAGTGCAGTTACACAAGGGTACAGTATACCAGGACTTCATGACACAGTTTTGAAAAATAAGGCTGGGACAGCCAAAGGTACAGCCAGCCCTTGTCCAGAGGACAGAGGATGGGTAATCAGCATTACGTTTTGAGGGACATTAGGTACATACTCAGCAACAGCATCACGTTCATGCTGTCTGTGCTACAGGGCAATAAAATACGGTATATTTGCACAGTGTGATGATAGTGTGGACGCCACGCATGTTTTTGTACACTTTTATGTCCCAGGGGTTGATCTGTATTAAATCCAACAGATTTTTTTGCTATATAAAGGTCACTGTAAACACAAAAAAACAACAATGAACCCATAAAGCTTACTTACCTTGACAATAAGAGCATGTGCGTTGACCACTTTGGTTTGTGGTGAGACATGCTGTTGAACGGCTTGGCGAGACCCCCTCACTGTGAGCAGGATGAAGGTGTAAGAGAGGATGATGATGGTACAGGGAACAACGTAACAAAAGATAAAGAGACTGATGATGTAAGACATGGCAAGGGCATCATGGTATGGAGTGTACCTTGGAACACAGAATGTGGAAAAATCATGATTGCAGAATCTGTTTGCGTATATTTCACATATTAATGCTAAAATGTTTGTGGTCGTACCAGTTTATGCAGCAGGCGGTTCCGTACGGTTCTGGTCCAAAACTCCCCCAGTGGGCCAAAGGTCCAACAGCAAAGACAGACGCGTAACACCAAACCCCAACCACCATCACACAAGCGTGGCTGGATGAGAATTTGTTACCTGTGGAAACGAGGACTGCATGAATAAATATTTTTACGAAAAAGTGATCTGACTGGTCAAGGTGACTAATTGGTCTGCCTGTATGATTCTCCTGACACAGGTCTGAACAGTTGGAATTATTTTAATTTCATATCCCACAGAGACAGAAGGAAGAAATGACCTGGTGTTTCAAGCTCCAGCAACCCCTTAAATGTGTGCTCATTATCTGTGCTTCTTCTTTCTTTCTTTGGTTCATTTTTAACCACTCTGCCTATCCTATTTTCTCTGATTTTCTCTACATGTTCTGTTTTGTTCCATGTGTCCTCTCTTATCTTTTTCATATTTCTTTATATTTTTTTGTCTCTTTCCATTTGTTTTAAACTCTGATTCTTGCGTATTTAAGCCAGAGGGGCTTTTTATTTCACAGTGAACTGAATGTGACAGTTTTTAGAATCTTTAGACATAACACGGCGCTAGCCGTCCAAAACCCTCAGACCTGAGTGCGGTGTATGAGATGAGATTGATCCCAAAAAAACTCACATTCAGGAGAACAGTATCATTTTAGACTATGTTAACTGTTAATATTTAGAAATGCATATTTACCATGTCAAGGCCTGGACTACTAGGCCTTGACATGGTAAATATGCATTTCTAAATATTACTCAATTTACTTGTCAAAGACAATTTTTACTTTGACAAGTAAATTGAGTAACTCAGAAGTAGGTCTGTAATTTTATTCAGAGTTGCAACACTATTTATAGTGAAGTCAAAGTTAGGACATAAAATTAAAGAAAAAGACATTTGTTTTTACTGACTTTTACCTCAGTGGAAAACTTTATCTAGGATGTCTTAAGTTTTTTTGTCTTCAGAATTCCTTATAATGTTATATATGTAAAATATTTCTCACGTAAATTAACAAAACAAAAATATGAGTGACAAAATCACAGTGTTTATTCGTGTTATTTGGCAGGTGGTGTTTTACTAAGAGACAGAGACTCATTTTATTGTTATACCATACTTATATTTAAAATAAGAAATAGTAAACAGTAACACTTTGTAATTGTTTATAAAATAATAGTTTGGTTAAAGGGTGACAGAAGAGCATCATACCGTAGTTTGGGACGCAGACTTTGAGACAGCATACTGACGACAAAGCAGTCAAGTTTGTTAGGCTGCATAAGCCAAATAAAACTCCACACACAGCATAGCACAGACACGCTATCTCCCCAAACAACCACCTACAGAGAAAAAAGAGAGATCATCTTATGTTTTTGCTGAACTCTGAAACACCCCTTTTCTTTATTTTTACTTTAGAACCACGATACTTCACTGAAAAATACATCAAACAGTATCAGGGATGTGTAGGGAGAATGAGAGAGAGGTGAAGCTTACTTGCTAAGCTATAGCTATACCACAAGCTACTATAACATAGATTAGCTAACTACATTAACACTAATTAAGGTAACAATATCGTTTTGTATATATATATTTTTTAATTCTGTAATTTCAGCATTTATCTGGCAGCAAAAACATCAAAAATGGAACTTTGAGACATAACTATTAAACCTAGAAAACACTAAATTATAAAATGCAGGTTGAAAACATAAGGGCTGAATAACACTTTTGAACCTTTATTTTTTAATGAAATGTTTCACGAAAATGAATCAGACCTCTCAACCCTTCAATGTGGAATAGGGTCAGGACGCACTTGTATATTACCACTTTTATAAATGTCATTTCTGATATTTTACAGAAACATAAATTGTAATATTGTGAAGTCTCTCTCTATTTTTTTTGGTCTATTAGAGTGACGAACAGTGTGAAGCAGGATCTCACCTGTGTGCTAGAGCAGATGGGATGGCCAGAGGAAACAGAGACAGGGTCATCCCTAGATCACTCACAGACAAGTTCACAACGAAAAACTCTGCTGGCTTCAGAGATGACCTCTTACGGTAGGCTACAAATAACAGCATGCCATTTCCCAGGAGCGACAAGACACCTGGGTGAGAAAAAGAGATCTATCCATTCCAACCTATTCATATTTTCATCAAAGTAGCTACTGAATTTGTAAAGCTGTATTGAAAATGTGTCCCTGACAGTGTGACATCTCCATCCCATAGCTGACAAACCTGTCACATGAAGACACCATTTGATCCTAGAACTTGGAAATGCTAAGCAAACCCTGGTGTCTCAAGTAGTCTAGAATAACAATGATCCTTATTTCTTTTAACAGACTGAAGTTGGATCAACCCATGAGCTTCAATAATCCATGCAATTTGTCCGCCGCATCGGAGGCATAATTAAAGTTCTCACTTCTAAAGAAACATTAATAGTGAACAGACCAGAACAATTGCACACTTCCATACCAAGTGGTTTTAAGGGGAAAAAAGGCCAAATTACACCTAAAAATGGTGGACAAAAATAATTTTTTCAAAACAATCTGTACTTTATCAGAGTATTTATCACTTACATGTAAAATCATAAAAGGCCACCTCATTCTCTTTCCCAAAGTGATTATATCTGTGACCATATCAGGAAAATAGATTTTAGAATATAAATTTGATCATCCTCAGGACAATTTGACCACAGGCAGAAGGAGGTTAATAGCAGGTGAACAATTTCACCTCTGAGTTATTCATAAAGAATAAAGGTATGCAAAGTCATTGGGGTGCTGAGTGTTGTCCTGCTCTGAATAAACCACATTTGAAGGTGTAGAAGACAGCAGAACTTTACTGAGGTTGTAGACTCACAGAACACTGAATAAACTGATCCCATGAGGATGTCATGCTGTCTGGAGATTGTGGATACAAACAGGGCAGTTTTTGACACATTGCCCATCTGTGGGGAAGAAATAGAATGTGTCAGATACAGTTTCAAACAAAACTTTGCATCTCTGACTGTTCTTGGATGAATTGGCTTTAGATTGTGAACTTGTATGACATTTTTCTTGCGTGCAACACAAAAGGAGATATTGTATACCAGAATGTCCATGTCTTTAGCAAAAATGTTTTCATTGTTATAAACGTTTTAAAGAGTTTGCAACTAAAAGTTCCTCTGAGATATTTCACATTCTAATTCATGTTTTTCCTGGAAAAGTTGAAAAAAATGACACCTCAATTTGATGAAGTGCTTGTGATTAATTTTTCTATTTCCTCCTCTATCTCAGGCTCTTCTTGACATACTTGTGGCTCTTCTAATTCTGACAGATCTGTCAAGTGTTCAACACTTCAATCAATTAACATTTGGCTGAATTTAGACCTTTCACTGTAGCAGGCAAATTGCCAGTATTAATCAGTGAGTTATTTGGTTCTGGTTGAACAGTTTTACAGGTCAGCTGTGTGTTCATTCATACAGTGCATGGTCAGTGAGACAGTCTAATTGACAAGGCTGGTAAACGTGTTGATTTGGGCTCTATGAACAATTGTGTTTTTATGTGATTTTTTTATTATCTTTTAGCGGGTGTCTTTTACCATCACTCTATGTGTGACACATAATAATTGTACTACTTTGTACAGCTACTTTATACCATTATAAACTAAATTATTATTTAGTTGCAATCCACTGATTCTTTGTGGCTAATATAATCATAATATAGTAGCTGTTGCTGTTATTTTTATTTTTTTTTAAAATTCAGTGTTCAGTATTTCAGTAAAGAACCTTTTGTGCAATGGAATGATTTTATGGATGTTAAAGGTTCTTCATGGATGCCAATAAAGAACCTTTTAAGAGTGAGAAGAACATGTTTTAAATAAGCCTCAACCTCATTTTCTCCCTAATCTGGTTTCATTCATTTCTCTGCTGCAAAGCCCCAGACAACAGGCCATTTTGGTTTGGATTCATTTGACCTAGGAAAGCCTCTAGACTAAAAGCCCAGCTGGATTTTGCTTTCAACCATTTTTGTCTCATCATTTTCACCGTATACATTTTCTTTCTCGCTAGCCAGGGTCCTTGATGTGTTAAAGCAGACAGCTCATTTTGAATTAACCCTGCCGACTGCTTTTAAACCCTAAACACACTCCTAGATTACATTTCTGTAAAAATGCACAACATCTCCTGCTGCCATGTCATTTATTAACTCAAAGCCAGACTGCTACAATTGCCAACATTTTCTTGATAATTGCTAATGCTCCCCACCTCCCCCCGCTTAACCTCTCCTGACATTTTCTATCCTTTTTTGAGTTGAAAAGAGCAACATAATTTTTTTTAGATGATGGTATACCCATAAGCAGGGTCACTTCTCTTAATAAGTACAACAATATAATAAAACACGTAGCTTGTGTTTTTGATCAATTTCTTTTCCCCTTCATTCATCCCTTGTTAATGTTTCCTCTTATACTCACACTTTCAGAGCTTTTAGTTTTGCAACACTGACCACTACCACACAAATGTGGTAATGTGGTTTTGTCCATAAAAAGACAAAGCATACTTCTACACTCTCAGAAAAAAAAAGTACAAAAGCTGTCACTGGGGTGGTACCTTTTAAAAAAGCACACTTTTGTACCTTATTTGCCCCTGAAGGATGCATATACATGTCTAAATGGTACTTATGTACCTTTTGTAAAAGTACCGTCCATTTGACAGCTTTTGAACCTTTCTTTTTTTCTGAGGGAGTTTATATAACCCATATTCTCTCTTAAATGATGTGCCTTTGAAAGACACATTTCCTCTGGTTGGTCTACATTTACATTACATTTATACAGTACATTGATGTAACAATGTGATGTACAAATGAGGAAAAATACAAGCAATTTTTGAATTTCTCATAAAGGAGCCAACAATATGTGCCATAATAGATTGGAATAGAATACATTTTCTCATTTTACTTTTTCAAAATAGTATTATAAAATTAGTTTATAATATAATTATTAAATATTATTAATGTTTTTTTTTGTTTATAAACAATATGAAATATGAAAAACATTATATTTTTAAGTGTATTTGTCACATGATGTTTCAGCAAGGTATCAACATGCCAGTTTATCTTGTAGACTGATTCACAGCCTCCTTATGGACCATTTATGCTATGACTATGTGTAAGAACGATTAAAATGAAATAAAAAAGGTGTTTCCATTATCAAAACCTCAGCATTAACAGAAACCAGTTTAATTCACAGAATAACTCAAACTAAGCCTTATGACAGTAATGCACAGCAAAGGTGAAATAAATTGATGTTTTTTTTTTCTGTCAAGAGCAAGCAACATAAAAACCAGCAAATAAATGTATTTACATTCAATAAGATATTTGGATTCAAAAACACATTTATCACAAAACCATTCAAATATTCCTTTCAAAAAGCTCATACATAACAGTTACCCCTTAATACTTGCTACAGAATAACAGTGAGCCCAGCACGGTGATGCCTAGTTTATGCAATCCTATATTTCCACTCAATCATAAACCTCAGACAGAACTTACCTTCCAGTGGAGAGTGTGTGCTTGACTACCCACATGGAGTCCAGGTAAAATCCAAAGTATGGTAAAACTCACACACACAAACAGAATGAATGACAGATCATGATAGAGAGACACTGAAAGACATAAAAGAGGAATATCCTCTGATTCAGAGATCTTGATCGCTGGTGCTCGGTGCTGGAGGATGAGCAGGCGAATGGCGGTCAGTCTGCTTTGACAGCGAGCAACTCTACAATTGATTCTTGATGTGAAGGACTCACATAATCCGAACAGACTCTGAGTCAGAAAGCCATAGTACTGACATCTGATGTTGATTAGAAAGCACACACTCTGCTACTGGTCCTCTCGCTTTTTCTCTCCATCCCTCTCATTTTCTCTCTCTCTCACTCTGCTCTTCTCATTTTCCCTGTCCCCTTGTTTTTGACCCTCCTCCCCACTCCCATTTTATGGCTAGACACTTTCTCTCTTTGCCTCTATCTGTCTGATTTTTTTGGTACTTCATTGAAACAGACACATTTTCCTCACATTTCCTCACAGACACGTTTTCCTCACATTTTTCCTCCTCCTCATGCTATTAAAGTAAGATTGGTATGTATGATAATGTCTTTTGATCCAATCATTCACTAATTGCCTCTTCTTTCCCTTGTTTTTTTTCTTTTTATAAGATTTATTTTTGGCTTTTTTTGCCATTATTGTTATAGAACAGCAGGAAGTGAAGTGGAAGAGAGAGGGGCGGGATTGGAAAAGGTCCTCAAACTGGGATTCGAACTCGGGACACAAGTAGCTCGATGGCGCTTCATGTCAGTGAGCTCCCCACAAGGCTAATGGTATCAAACTTTCTCTTGCTTTTAAAGAATAACATCTGCGATGGCATTTTCTTCTGGCCATGATGTCATAGCTTTCCAGAAATCTTCTGCATCAACCTCCTGCTAAACAACAAGAAAACAAAGTGTAAAGTTGCATTTGTAAAAAAAAAAATTCAGTTCTTTGATGTTTGACAAATTGTATACATTTTCAGACTGCTTTTTGCCCAGTTGTAAAAACAAAAAAAACTCAAAAAGTTGAATATAAGCTTTGAATACAACAACTCTAATTTGCTCACCATATTTCACTGAGTATTTCAACCACCAGACAGGCACACACCCCGCTGCTTGCAAAATCTTCCGTGATGCGATTAGCTTCCGGAAAAAAAACATTGTTCATCAAGACAATCCAAAAAGCGTTCCGGGGTTCTTTTGATCCGACATCCAAGACATGCTTCAAAGCAATCCATCTCAATGCATCCCATGCATTTTTAATAGAATCTGAACTGCGGTGGAGATTACAGCAAGAAACAGCCACCTACGATGAGGTGCTTTAGATAGAGATTTTGTACTGGGAAATGATGCATATTATATCATAACTTCATAATCCTTCATAAACATGCATACAGATGAGCAAAACTTTCAGGATTAGGCCTGGAATGAGCCAAGGATATCTCAAGGAATACTATCAAAACATATCTGTATTCACTTTAAAATCCAATCCCTGTCACTAATTTCAGATCATTCCACTAATTAATTTAATCAAAACACTATTAAAGAGTTACAGTGAGGTAAACATCTGAAAGTCTAAACAACCAGAATGATCTCCTATGACATCCACAGGTCTAACAAGCAAAGACAAGTAAGATATTTAACATTATTCAACAGGTACCTTCGGTTCTCTAATCTGATTGGCTGTTCCAAGAGTGCTGCTATTTTTACAGCATGTGACTGTTTGCATGTTTGCGCGTTCCAGACTAGTCTCAGCCTCAGACGTCATGCCCACGGACCACTGGCTGAACGTCTGATGCATACCGCACACAAAAGTGGAAACACTTCAGGAGTTTCGAAGTCATCATCGGATTGGTTGAATTATACAGGATTTCCGGGAGACTTGTGTGTCGCGTTCTTTAACGTTCCACCTGGAAACAAAGATGCCATGACGCCAAACCCCCTCACGAAAGAAGAAAGCCATCGTGTTTATAACTGTGACGACAAGCTCTTATCAGGATCAACTAAACGCTGGATTTTCAAAAGTATGTGAAATAGGCCTATTTAAAGTTCATGGCATCTTTAAAATATGTCTTTTTTACACACCGGTCTGTTATTGTGACGCCCCGAAAAGTGACGCTGAATGAAACGAACTGTGACTGGTTGTTTGACATGTTGGTCAAATGGCCTCATTGGCGGGCCTTGGCCAATAAAAGCTGCCATTGATTCCAGACCTTCAGCAGTCAGTCTGAAGGTCTGGCTACGCGAGACTAGTTCCAGACAAACAAGAGGAGAGGAATTTCCAAAGTATTCAACAACTCATTCTGCAGGTTACATTTATAAACCAGCAGGTGGCAACAAATGAAAGTCTGAGTAGGACATTAACTCATTTACTCAACTGAATCGTTAATTCATTCAGGAAAAAACAAATCATTGCCATGAGTGAGTCATTGAATCATTCACTCGACCGATTCATTCATAAACAGCCTCCTCAGTTTCTTGGGAGAACACAAATAGACCAAGTCACTGGCAATATTGCGTCTAAAATGTAAGTTACCAAATGTTTTTGCTTATGGAACTGTTGTATAAAAGCATTATCAAACCTGTGATGAAATATTTTAGCCACAGTTCATGTAAAAACAATCGGTTTCTTTTGCAAACTAAGACTGTGGCTGCAGCATATGTGTGTGCGTGTTCCTGCTTTCCTGCTATTGCACCGTTTAAATTTCTTCTCAAAGTCAGCAGGTGAAAATAAGGTAGCCTACTGTAACTCCAGGATAACCAGATTGACTGCATGAAGCCGCGAATAACAGGGTGAAGCAAGGATGGGCAGATGGATCAAGGGAGGGAGGGCTGGAAGATGAGATGATATGGCAAGCTTCAGGGTGAAAGAGCAAAGTTTGTGCATCTGACACAGCAGCACACAGTTTTGAAAGACACACATGATCCCATGCAGACATATAGACTCAGATATATTGAAAATTATAGAGGGGGGGAGGGGCTTCTTTTGTGAATGTTAGCCAATGTTTTCCTGTTGGTCAGCACCACATCTGACACAAAATTGCTAAAGCAGTATATAAAAGTATAGTATATAAAATTATAAATCAAAATTGTAAAATAAAATAAAAAAAAGTAATTATCAAAACTCTAATATATATAAGTTATTATAATAAAATATATTGAATTATGCATTTTTATTTTACTGACATTATAGTCCCGTACTTTGGCCTGTATTAGATGCAATTCTGAGGCTAGATTGGTTAAGTCATCCTGAAAATTGTCTTTTGTTTTCAGAAGAAAGGAAACAGCATGATTTGTTTTCACTAATTATCAACCACCTCATGTAGAAGCTAACAATACAACAATATTCTCACTTATGTCTCACACAGGGGGAGACAATTCATTGTTAGGTTTTGACATACATGCATATCTTCCTGACGTACAATTTTGAGTCACGTTCCACTGCAGCTGTTGGAGGAACATTTAGAGGAAAATTAATGTAGGGTTTCTGTTACAGTATGGTGGTCCATCATCTGCTCCGAAAGAACAGAACAGCAATCTCCTCAACTGAAAACCAGAAATAAGTAGTCTAAATGAATAAATGAAAAATGTGCTTTTTGGCAACTTGTTAGGCCAGCTGGTCAGAACAGCCATTATGCCACAAAGACAAGATGGATGTTGTTTACACAGAAAAAAAAAAAAAAAAGTTGCCCACATTTCTCAAGTACTCTGATGCCATCTTAATTTCATCTGGAACCTGTGTCGGGCACATCCAAGAGATCAGCAGATCCACAGGCTTTAAAATTGCAGACGTTCAATACTCCAGTACGGATCTGAACTTAATCCAGGTTAAAAAATTGACATAATGGAATGGAATTCTGAAACAAGAACTGCATTAGCAGTTTGGAATGAGAATTGAGCTGGAACCGTTTCCTAAAATGAACCATGAAGAGCCAGAAGATGGAGCTTGCTCCTGGTTAGACCTTCTCCTACCTTGTGAATTTTCCCTGTTTAGTAAACATAAAATGTTTAATATATATAATATATTAAAATATATTGAATTATAGTGCATTAGTGCTATTCTTTTCATGTTAAAATTTCTATTTAATACATTTATTTAATTGTCTCCCATAATTCAAGTGCTACACTTCAGGCACATTTAGGAACATTTGCAATGTTCTAAAAACTCAAAATGCTTTGATAATGTTTTGACCAGATACTCTGACAGAACTCCAGTTGCATTTTATATCTTGAAATGATTTTTCTTTGTGTCCCTGAATAATTTGTTCGCTAAAAGTGTCAAGATGGTTTTTATTGACAAGAGTTTCTCTGCTGAATGGAAGTAGAAACCGGTGCCGTCTGATGTGGTTTTTACAGAGAGCTGGTCTTGATTGCCTGTTGTTATCACCACGACTGTCTCAAAGGAACAAACGCAGGATGTTGGAAGTGCTTTTGACTGTTGAGTTTTTCTGATGACATGGTTTTGTTGAATAATGCTTTGACAGTTTGAAAGAAATCAGTGAATTAAAAAATGAAATCGGGGGTTTGTTTTTCCTGATCTCTCTCTCTCTCTCTCATTTCTTTACTTCATTGGCCATGCAATAAAAGTTTTTCATCATTTTATTGTTATAATTCCTGCTTATACATCCATAAAATTAATTGGGCTAGTATTATTATTGAAGGTACTATATATGTGAACCACAAGCCCTCAAACAGGTGAAATATGATTTGTCATCTACACAGAGGACAGATGAGTCAGTATCATCTGCAGCTAGTTGCGTCATCTAAAAGATGACGAAAGACGTGTTCAGAAAACCCTCTAATGAGCCTGAGATCAAAAACATTGTTGTGCGTTTTAGGTTCTTTCCAAAGCCTCATTGATGCAATAAACAGACAGAGAATAATAAATGAACCATGAAAACACAAGAACAAGATGTGTGTGTGAGCTCCTCATTAAAGTTTACTCTCATCTCTGCATCTTTTGTTTGACTTTTAACAAAGGAAGAACTTCTATGTTTGTCTTCTTTCATTTTCTTTTTGTTTCTCTTTCTTTCCCCTTTCCCTGTTTCCCTATACATTTATCTCTCTGTTCTGCTTTCACTCTCATTTTTGATCAGTTTTAGTGTCATTTCTTGCACTGACTGTACATTTACTGTACTATATGCATATGAGATGTAATTATATTATAAATATACAAGTGTCATGTAAAATAAAGATACATAAACAATATATTATTGCAAAATTAAAAATTAAAATTGAAGTAAAATAAAATGTGCAGTGCAGAGTAGAAATGGCAAGTGACAAATTAAACAACAATAAAATATAAAAAAAATAAAGAAGTAATATAAAATTGAACAATTAACAATGACAGACTAAAGATAAGGAATAAAAAAATGCCAAAATAGTAATATGATGCACATTAATAGTTTCAACTATATGCACATTTTTTGAATCCCATTTTAAGATTTGGGTATGCTGAAATATTTAAAATGAGAATTACCCATATTTTTTGCACTAAACTGTATACTTTAAACACAATTTCTGAAAAATGCATGGGCGGTTGTGAATAATTATGTGCATAACAATTATTTTATAATTAGAACATAATCATTCACATTGATGAGCCCTAGAAAACCTACTCTGTTTTCCTTTCAAACAAATTGGTGATCATTTGTTTTGTGTGGATATACTCATACATTCATTATTCATTCTTTTTGCCATTTTGAATAAGCAGAAGGTAATGGCTGTTTAATGACCAATTTAAAAGTTCCAAAATGCAGCAATTAAATACACGAATGTCAGTGTAGCGCTGGTCGAACTCAAAGACGACAGACAGCTGGATCCAAATACAAAAAAGGTTTATTTAAGACATTAAAGAACTGATAAATAAATTAACGGACACTAAAAAATGCTGGGTTAAATATGGACAAACCCAGCGATTGGGTTGTTTTCAACCAACAGTTGGGTTAAATGCTTAACCCAACCTTCTGGGCAGTAACCCAATTGCTGGGTCAAAAACATCCCAGTCGGTGGGTTTGTCCATATTTTACCCAGTGCTGGGTTGTATTTAACCCAGCATTTTTTAGAGGGAACTCCAGGAACTAATAAATAAAACACACCAACATAACAGGCAGGACAAAACAAAACATGTCTCCAGATGGGAGACATGACAGTCAGAGGCAAAGTTTACGTAATTTCAGTGATCTTGTAGCAGACAGACACATACTGTGCTGCTATAAAGCAGCAGTGGTTGCATTCGATGTTTGTTAATTTAACAAACGTGTTGTGTATCAATTTAATTTAGTGTTAAATCTCACCCGGGTATCTTGATTTTGCTTTGATCACACTGCAACCGTGCTTTTTGCTGTTCAACAGTTTCAATTCCGAGGTTATGTCCACTCTCGCTTTCTCACAGTCTCTGTAACTGATGATCACATTCCATGAACAGTGACTGTGAATAGGTATGGCAGCAGACCAGAGGCTTTAATTGGGAATGCCTGGTCTTGTCTGGTCTAGTGGCATCAAAAGGCCAGGAAAAACATAAAATGACACAAGCCCACAGCACCGTTCTGATCTAGTGCACATCACATGTTATTAGTGATGAAGATTCCATTTCATGCTGGATATAAGAAGACATTAAAAGGGGTAGTTCACTCAAATTGTAACATTTGTTCAGTGGAGAACCACAGAGTTTTTGACAGAAATGGTTAAAGAAGATGGAGAAAAGAGCAGCAGATTGACAGCGGCTAACAAGAGTGATAAGGACAAGTGTGATGAATGCTGAATGAAAGATGAAAAGATGCCATGTAATCTGGGACTGACAGAATTGGAGAGGACAGATAGCGTGAGTGTGTTTCCACATGTGTTGGCGTTTGCATGTGAGTGTATATTGAAAGTCTCAGACAGACAGCAATTTTCAGTGACATTGATCTCTGCCCTCTCCATTATCTTTCTTTTTCTTTTCTCCTTGAGTCCTTCTCTCACATTGAAATGCACAACATGCATTTGTGTCTCCTAACCAAGTGTTTTCACCAGGTGTTGATTCGTCACGCTTAGGTGTGCTGGATAAATGTGCACTGGAGGCAAGGGAGACAGGAGACAGAGCTCCTTCATAATGCAATAAAAATTAAAGAGTGCTGTTAGAGGGTCACAACCTTCCTTTTCCTAGAATTGTGACATATTGAATTTGCAGAAAGGTCCTCCTTAGTATTCAGTGTGTGTATATATGGGGTGGGGGGTTTGGGCAGCAGCCAGTGGTCTCCATAAAGATGTAATGAAAATCTAAATTAAGGTTTCTGCTATGGTTAGGATTAGGAAATAGAAAATATCACTGACTTAGTGTGTGTTTGGGTTTTACATTGTGGGGTCCAAATGATCTCATCTCGAATGATCTTGAAAATGAGATATTTCTTCAAAATAAATGTATAAGTAAAAAAAGAAAATGCTATGAGTTAATTTAATCGCAGCCTTATAATGTACAGTATGAAAAATAGATTGATTTTCAGATCAGTTCTGTGTTAATATTTACTTATACACTATTGTAATACTATTATAATATTTATTTATATTTTGATTTATCTTTTTTTATTTTCTGTTTTAATTTAAATTTAGTTTAAATTTTAGTAATTGAATAAATATTTTAGTAAATTGTCTATTTAACTTTTTATTTCAGTTTTATTAATTTTAGTACTTCAGCTTAAACAATTAATTTTAAATTTCAACATTTCTAACATTCATCAAAATCACTAACT
The DNA here is from genome assembly GCA_021397915.2 of Tor tambroides. NCBI lineage: Eukaryota > Metazoa > Chordata > Actinopteri > Cypriniformes > Cyprinidae > Tor > Tor tambroides. Next base: position 29,128 of record JAFVLL020039000.1, read on the forward strand.
GTGCATTTAGGTTTTACATACATGTGGGGTCCAAACGATCCTTGGACTGTAAAACATTTTGGATACCAGATGTTCCCCACTAACACAGTAAACTGTCAATAAAAATGTAAAAATGAATGATTTAGGATTGGGAGATAAGTACATAAGTACATCAGTACATAAGTTGGAAAGTCAATGGAAAGTCTTTGCCATGATAGATAAATGTGTGTGTGTGCTGCCAGAACGGATGACTGGACATAAACCATTGAAATTGTCAAGAATTGTTTTGTGCGTGAGAGGGTGAGAACATGTTGTCCTTGCTGGCTTAAATATCACTGTCTGCTCTGTGAGGACACAACATGCGCAACAACACCTGTCAGCATCCCAGCGGGTATGCCAGACCCCAGATCTACAGGTGAGAACAAGTGAAGGAGCAGCCGAGACCTTTTGGTTCATGATGTTCTGCACAACTGAGGTCACACCCTCTGTATAACTGCATAACCTTTTCAGACTGTGACGGAATGCAAGATATCTGTGATCACTGAGGTACATCACAAGTAGACTGGCTCAAAGTGTGTGAGATGACTTTTGTCTGCCATCTAGTGGACTACATAGGACAATGCATTTGCCTTGTCATGTGGTATTTGACATTTATTGCCTAAAACCAATATTTATTTTGATTTTTTAGTTACGTTATTAATGATTAGTAAACCTATCTTTTTCAATTTCAGTAGTAACTAATTATTTAGACTACTCTAGAGACTAATATTTAGGCTCGGCCTACTTTAGTAGCGACTAGTACCCTAATAGCTATTAATTTAATTACTAGTACTTGTTCGATATTGGGGCTTCTTCCTTTGCTGCTAGCATTGTTAAACAATTAAATAGCTATTTCAATTACTGGAATAAGTTTCTATTTTTAGAAGCAAGTGACTGTATTAGGAATAATTGAATAGTTGATGGTAAGAATACATAGTAATATTATGTTATTGTAGTTACTAGTAAATTAAAATTAAATAATAATATTTTGTCACCAGTATGGTGCGACACACTTTCAAAGGAAGCTGCTTCAATCCGCTTGACCAACTTGAACCTGTTGCGAAATCTGCGTGGGAAAATCTTCAGGTCTTCTACGAAATTCCTGATCGCATTGGGTTAATGACTGAATTTCGCCCACGAAAATTCACTCAACACTGGTAAATGTCACCTCACATAAAAAACAGCGGATTTTTTTTTGTCAGTAATGGGATAGTGATTAGCAGCAAAAGAATAATTAGGCCATTTGTATCAACCTGTATCAGTCACCATTGTATTTCTAGTATTAAAAAGCCATGCTACTGATACTGGTCAGTTTTAATGAATAGGTGAATGCAGCTGTTATAAGAAACGACTTGCTGTAGCGTTTATGGAAAAACTGCATTTCCCAGCAGTCTTAGCCCAATAGTGCCGTAAACGACACGCCCAGTCGCAAATCTGAACGGTGACGTTTGCAAATCTGATGTTTGTGCTTTGTGGCTGCTTGCTGGAAACGCCACACTCCCAAACAACAAAACACAAGGTTTATTCAGAAGAAATGTCGACGTTAGGATATTAAAAAGAAAAGCCGGGACGCTTGTTTCGGGTTCACGCTTACTGGCTTCAAACCTGCTACCTGGAGGCCTGTTGTGAGAGGAAATCCCCGGACTGAACTGCGACTCCAGGCCGGTCTGAGAGGACATGCCACCGGAGAGAAAGCTGTTCATAGCTCGCCTTTCTTCGCGTGTTTTACCCTTAAAACAAACGGCAAGTGCCTGAACTTAGACCAAAGACTTATATCGGACATGAAACTGTCAAACTGACATGAAAATGTGTTAGCACAAATCGAGGAGGTGAGGTTTATGGAGTGTTAGCAGACGGTGCCGATAAACAGGTAGAGTAGCACAGGTGACCCTGATAGAAACGCATAAGTGATGAATTATATATTAACAGCTCAGAAACAGGAAGACCTGAGCAGGTAGATAGTCAAAATAATCTTTTGTCAGTACGGTCAACAACATATTCAGCAAGAAAGTAACGTTACCTTGACTAAAACTTTAGTATTTAAAAGTATTTTATACGCAAACTGGAAGATCAGATTATTTGTATTATTTACTAGGTAACAATATTATTTAAAGCAACAGTTCTTCGTTCTTTGAGAGAGGATAAGATCTACTTATCTCTCCACAAGTGTTGCAATCACCTGTAAGACAAGTGTGAGGTAGTTCTGTCGTTTTCTCTCCACAATCTTCATCTAAGACACCATCCCAAAGTTGCTTATGTTGCAGAACCTCTGTTGACGAGGTCACACTGCTTGCATGTTGATGTCTGGGTTTCATCTCCTGGTGTGTCCCTCATATTTGACATAAGCTGCTGATTTCTTAGGCTTGTCATTTCTGGAGCGTTTACAACTGAGGACTCGAATCTGTCAGGATGAACCGCTACCTGCCAGTGGCACGGCAGCACTTTTTGAGTGCACTCGCGAGCACGAGCGTTGTGGTCAAGTCCATATGTGCCACAGTGATCCTGCTGTACCTGCTCTCCTGGGCTGCTAACACCCCTTACCTGCTTGGCGTCACACCTGGCTTCCTTTTCCCACCAAACTTCTGGATTTGGACGCTTCTGACCCATGCAGTGGTGGAGCAACACATTCTCGGCGTGGCGGTGAACATTGCTACTGTGATGGTTGCTGGCCGACTTTTGGAGCCATTATGGGGAGCGCTGGAGCTGCTGATCTTCTTCGCCGTGGTAAACGTTGCAGCTGGTCTCCTATCTGGACTCTCTTATCTCCTCACCTATGCTGCCACATTTGACCTGGACTACCTGTTTGCCGTGCGGGTGTACGGTGCACCCACTTTTCTGGGGGGCGTTCTTGTAGCGCTGAAGCAGACTGCAGGAGACACCACAGTGCTTCGAGTTCCTCAAGTACGCTTGAAAGCCGCCCCGGCGCTAGCTTTGCTAGCAATAGCCATCCTGCGGCTAGCAGGGCTGCTGGACACTTCAGCTTCACTAGCAGCATGCGGATACGGCGCTCTGTCCGGGTGGGTTTACCTGCGCTTCTACCAGAGGCACTCTAGGGGGCGTGGAGACATGTCAGACCACTTTGCCTTCGCCTCGTTCTTCCCAGAGGCACTCCAGCCAGCTGTTGGCTTTGCAGCTGGGCTTGTGCACGCTGCCCTTGTGAAGATAAAAGTTTGTCGTAAGATGGTGAAGCGATATGATGTTGGGGCTCCATCCTCCATCACCATCAGCCTACCAGGCACAGACCCACAAGACGCAGAAAGGCGGAGGTATGTTGATTTAATTCAGAGCGGCTGGTTTTTAGTTTCATGGTATGGTTTATATTAACATTTATATACTATTTATTCTTATTAGAAACTAAAATGAATTGTTTAAATGCTACAAATGAGTTCGGGAATTAGTAAAACTTTTTAATATACAGTATGAAAAATAAGATTTTTTTAATTTTACTGAGTTTAGCTAGTTATTTTATTATTATTTATATACAATTAATGTTTATTAATATTTAGAATTAGCTTTTATTTTTATATTTTCTGTTTCCAAATAGTTAAAAATTGTGAAAACTGAAAATATAAAAATGAAAGCGTGCAACAAATACTAAAACTTAAACTATAAATTGTTTATTTTATTTTGTGTTTTAGTAATTTTGCTAAATGTATTTGTCATTTCTATTATTTTTACTGTATCTATTGTCTTTTATTTTTATTTCAGTTTTAGTCATTTTAGTACTTTTAAAAAAAAATTTAATCTAATATTTATATTTTAATTTCAACTTTATTTAATAAATTGTTTAATAAATTTAAAACAAATCTCTAATATTGACCAAAGACCAATATGGTACCAATATGGTACGTGCATTTCTAGAGCTAATAAAGTAAGTGAATTTGACACAGACCAGTCTGATTGTTCTCAGTTTTGATGCATCTGTGTCTGTTTATTGGCCGAAAACAGCATCAGTTAATTTTCTAATGTTTCCCCACAGGCAGCTGGCTTTGAAAGCTCTGAATGAGCGTCTGAAGCGTGTGGAAGACCAGTCGGCTTGGCCCAGCATGGAAGACGAGGAGGATGATGAAGATGAGGAGGTGCGAACAGACACTCCTCTCCTTTCAAGCCGAGAGACTTTGCCACCAGCACCCAGCACCACACAAAATCCTACGGGACAACAGGAGTCCAGCATCATAAGTTTTGAAGATGCTCCGACCCATTCTTAACACAAAAAGACACACACACACACAATCCTTGTTTTTGTCCTTCAGAGTTCAGTTTATCCTTACAATCACAAACGCTACTGGAGACATCTCACACAAACACACACACATTATCTTGGTAATGTTTTACATACACAAACGAGGAGTTGCCACTAAATGAACACATTTCCTAAACTAAATGACAAAGACATCCATACTCAGTTTTTCAGCTGTACAAAAACCCTTGGACTAGCCTGATTCATAGCATCTGCAGTGCTCCAGTACTTCTGCTTTGTAAAAACAAGAATATCTTCTCTCCCTCTTGCCTCTTGTGTAAGGTTTTTGGGAAGTATCCTTTTGAATAAATGCTCTAATGGTGTATGGGATTCAGTTTTTAAATGTATGGCAGACTTTACAAATGTTTATGGGTTGCCTCTTTTTGTTTGTTTGTTTGGTTTTTTTGGCCTAGTATCAGAAAAAAGGCAAGATTCCTCATATTTATTGGGCAGAAGATGGGACTTTTTGCTGCTTACTGATGTAACAGCATCAAAAGAATGTCTGGAACTTCAAGGGCAGGATTGCTCAAGATGAAGAATGTTTATGCAAAATTTGGGACTTTTCAAAGAACGCGTGATCTCTAATTTAAGATTCTGCTCTCGTTGATAAGGATGTGGCCCTTTGATTTCTTGTTTTCAGTCATGATGATTTCATAGGTGGAGGCACAGTGAGGAGAGAGTCGGATAAAGTCATTTCAAAGATATTTTTGTTCAGAATAGTTTGAAATGATAATAGCAATACAGAATCTGATTCTGTCCCCTGTTGTACCTTTTTCCTCATCTGTACTTTAATGATCTGTCTATATGTGTTGGCTTTGATAAGAGTGTTGCACTCTAAAATATGAGCTTGCATAATGGACCTGTTTTTATAAAACACAGATTGTCTACACAACGTGGCTTGTTTCATTTAATGTTACGATTTTTGATTAAGGTTCCTGAATTTTACACTAATATTTTTAACCTTTTTTTCTTTGGAGTTTTTACTAGTAATTGTTGATCTGTTTTCTCATGGTTCCTAGGTGTCAGCCTTGTTGCTTCTCTTGCAGACTTATTCTCTGATTCAGGTTTCAGCCTAATTTTCGGATCTCTCGCCATCTATAATAAAGTCTGAATGAAGAGCACACCTGTCCCAGAGGACCTTATTGATTCGAAACAATCGATCAGTGCTCTGCTATTCACATTATTAGTTAGTGTTTATATCTCTCTCTCTCTATGTGTGTGTGTGCTTGCGTGTGTATACCATTCATTGGAGTCTGTAGGATTTTCGTTTTTGAAAGAAGTCTCATGCTCAGCAAGGCTGCATTTAATTGATCCAAAATATAGTAAAAACATCACTATTGTTTAAAAAGAACTGTTTTATATTTTCATATACTTACAGGTGCATCTCAGAAAATTAGAATATGGTGAAAAAGTTCATTTTTTCTTGTAACTTATTTCAAAAAGTGAAACTTTCATATATTTTAGATTCATTACATGTAAAGTAAAACACTTCAAAAGTTTTTTGTTTTAATTTTGAAGATTAGCGTTTACAGCTCATGAAAGTCAAAAATCAGTATCTCAAAATATTAGAATATTTACAAAGATCAATCAAAAAAAAAAGATTTGCAAAACAGAAAAGTTCAAATTCTTTAAAGTATGTTTATTTATGCACTCAATACTTGGTCGGGGCTCCTTTAGCACAAATAGATGTCTGAGCGTGGTGACTCTTGATGCACTGACTCCAGCTTCAGTTCACTCCTTGTGAAGCTCTCACAAGTGTTTGAACCGGCTTTGCTTGACAGTATTCTCAAGCTTGCGGTCATCACTGTCACTTGTGCACATTTTCCTACCCAATTTCTTCCTTCCAGTCAACTTTGCATTTAATATGCTTTGATACAGCACTCCTTGAACAGCCACCCCTTTCAGTAATGACCCTCTGTGACTTACCCTCTTTGTGGATGGTGTCAATGATCGTCAATGATTGCCAAGTCAGCAGTGTTCCCCAGTATTGTGGTTTCAAAGAACAAGAGATACCCAGAATTTATACTGTATGGATAGTCATTTATTGAAACTCAAATATAAATATTCTAATATTTTGAGATACTGAGTTTTGACTTTCATGAGCTGTAAGCTCTAATCATCAAAATTAAAACAAAAAAACTTTGTGTTTTACTTTACATGTAATGAATCTAAAATGTATGAAAGTGTCACTTTTTGAAATAAGTTACAAGAAAAAATGAACTTTATCACCATATTCTAATTTTCTGAGATGCACCTGTATAACGTAATTCATTCCTCTGATGGGAAAGCTGAATTTTCAGCAGTTATTACTTGTCTTCAGTGTCACATGATCCTTCAGAAATCATCCTAATATGCTGATTTGCGGCTTGAGAAACATTTTTTTATTATTGTCAATTTTAAAAACAGTTGTGCTGATTAATATTTTTGTGTAAACTGGTAATTGTTTTTTTTTTTACAGGATTCTTTGATGAATATAAAATTTAAAGAAAAAACTCTATAGTATAAATGTATGAAAATAACAAATTTAAATTAAGAAAGGCTCTGCATGAGCTTTACCATGTTAAGGTCATTGCACACTGAGTCCGAAATTTTCGCGTGCGTTTTTCCGTTTTTTTCGTATTCCTCATCCTTTCCTATCAAAATGCATGCTACCCGTTGAGCCCACAACTTCCATGAGGATAGAATATTATTTTAGGAGTTGCTGATAAACATCAGATTCATCTTCAGGTGTTACCCAGGCCCTCAGACCGCACAGAATCTCATTATAATGCATATTGTGTTTTTGATTTAGGTAGACATGTTGAAGTTTTAGTGCCAAGGCTTTGATAAGAGCCACAATATATCCCCCACCTCCCCCAAAATAGCAATTCTGTCATTTACTCAGCCTGAACCACTCAGCCAAATTACTTACTGCAGCACATGAGATGTTCGGCAAAAGAGTCTCAGTCACCATTCACTGTTATAATATGAAACAAAAATGTGGATGGTGACTAAGGTTCTGATTAGCATCTTTTTTGTGTTTCACAGAAAGTCGTACAGGTTTGAAACAACATGATGGTAAGTAAATAATGAAAATTTAAATTTTTGAGTTAAACATTCTTATATCCGGTGGGTTTGTTTGTAGACCAGGGATCTCCAACCCTGCTCCTGGAGAGCTACCGTCCTGCAGACTCCAGCTCCAACCCTGCTGCAACACACTTGTCTGTAATTATCAAGTAGCACTGAACACCTTGATTAGCTGATTCAGGTGTGTTTGATTGGGGTTGGAGCTGAAATCTTCAGGATGGTAGCTCTCCAGGAGCAGGGTTGGAGACCCCTGTTGTAGACTAAAGCCATTGTAACGAGGCACAGTTACCGATAGATGGCGCAACAAACACGCATTATCATCGTATTTTCTCATTCAAGCTCATTCAGCTTGAGGGAAGTCAGTTTCTACACGCTATCTCTTAATTGTTGCTTTCTAAAACAAGTCTACTGACATAACATTTGATGCTGATTACAGTTCAGGCGACATATTTCGATTTTTAGACTATCATTTTCCAAAGAAACTTTATTCAACGGTATGCTTATAAAGTTAGGGGTTGTTTTAGGCCGGAAAAAGTTGTACGTTGGTAAGATAATAGTCCCCTTTTGCTCCATGAACGACACACATTTTAGTTTTTAACTTCATGTATAACACAAAACTGCGTTGTTAAGGTGGTCCGTCTCTCATAATGACTCATTCATCCACCGCCAAATAAACGCTCCTCAACGTGCTCGCGCAGGCGTGGCTCGAGCTCGTACACGCAATCCCTTCCCCCTTCTGAATGCCCGCGCTCTGCGCGTGCTCGTCAACGGTTTATTGTATCGGACAGAAGAGGCGGCGGAGCTCCACCGTTGGTATAAAACAAAACGGCTAGCCATCTAAACTGCAAGTAAGATTACTTTTTCTTCTCGTCTTTGTGTTTATACAGCTATTATAAACTTTATAAGTTCAATTCGCCGCGGAATGGTTGTTTTAAAACTACTTTTATGATATAGTGGAAAGGTAAGAGCTCAGCGACTGACCATTCGCCGCTTCCGCGAGCAACCGCCGGCCGGGAGAAGCAGTTCACCTTCGGCGTCCAGATTTTTAAAACCGTTTAAAGATTTATCCAGGTATTTAGACATAGAAACCAGCTTCAAAATGTGTGGTGAAAGCGGTAAAGTTCACACACAGTTGTTTGGTCGTGAATATATTCGATTTTACCGGTAACAGTTATATATGTGGTGGAAGCTGTTTGTCTTTGTTGATTTAAAGCGGAGAGCTAAAGCTCGACCCAGACACGCGCATAATCTCAGATTTAGACGTAACTGGAGGATTATTGATTTTATTTACCTATAACTGACATTGTTCTTGAGTGATTTTCAACATTTGTTTAAATAAAAAAGATTAGTAATCTAAAATAAGCACAGGATTCATAAACTGTGATTAATGCAAGTCTTTGATAGTATAATCTAATTCATGTGTGTTTTGTTAACCTTTGTGATTTATCATATTCATGAACATTTGAAATGTATAAGTTTTTCTGAGGTAATCTTTGGCATTGTTTTGTTTGGTAGCACAAAGGACTTTACATCTTTATTCTGGTCATTTCCCATAATTTACTTTAGTTCAGTCTTAAAAAGTGTAGTGTATTATTGTAGTGTAGCTTTAAACACTATTTAGTTGTTTAAGTGAGGTGTTTTTGTAAAATATATCATACATTTTTTTTTTTTTTTAATTGGGAACAACAGTACAGGCAGTTGAACACTGTGACAAATTTGATAATTTTTTCAGTTAGGTATGAGATTGTAACAAAAGTCTTTTATTTAGATGTGATGAAATTTTCTGAGTGACCATTAGAAGTCATTGTGCGTAATGTTCGTATTAATATGGGTCTATAATCCCATACAGTGGTTTGAAACTCCCATTGGGTCTTATTTACAATTTCCATGACAGCATGAGAGGAATACATTTCAGAGCAAATCTTTAATAAATCAGTATGTGAATGTACATTGTCAAGTGGTTTTACAGACATTTTATACAGAAAGTTCTTGTTTCATTAATGAAGGTTCGTTGAGCCTACAGGTGCCATACAGACTAATCTGTATCACTTTGAATAATTCGCTAACCTTACTGTTGCCACGCTGTTATCAGGAGGTCCCAGAAGTCATGTGCATACATGCAACCCATTGAAGTTTGACTTTTTGACATCCATGTGGATATGAGAATATTACTTTAGGAGGTGCTGATAAACATCAGGCCCTCAGCCTGCACAGCATTTCATTATAATGCATATTGTGTTTCATTTTAGGTAGACATGTTGAAGCTGGGTTGAAAATCTCCTACATGGATGTACGTTTTAATATAGTGGGACATATGGAAGATATAGAACCACTAGTTGATCTTTAGTGCCCAGGCTTTGTCTCTTCTGCTGGTTTTCAGACTTTGATCTTTAGCTTTGCTGCTCTGTGTGTGTGTCAGTGTTTAATCTACTGTCCATCTGAGGCGCTCTCATCGCCACGGGCCTGTTCATCAATAATGTGGGCTCTGTTCTGTAGCTGCCAGCTTTATCTTGGCCACTGGGGTGCAGCTTGCACTTCAAAGACATCTGGCCCAGTTAACAGTCAATTCCAGATCTGCCTCTATTTAAACGTCTGTTCTGGATCAGAAAATGAAGTGCCATTTCATGTTGATGTTATTGGATGGGTTGGTTCTGCTGTGGTCATGTTGAAATGACTGTTGAAGGCTTGTCGGATGTCACCGTTGGCTATGATGAGTCAACTGAGGACTCTGAAGTCTCTGAACCCTGTGTGGCTTTGATTACTGGCCCTGAGGGATGGTTTGGTGTGTATTTACAGTACTTTATAATGGTAGAGGACTACCACGAATGGCACCGTTCATACCGAGTTTGTATTTTGCAGGAAGTGACATTGATAAATGAAGTATCCCAAGGTTATAGCCTTGGCGATTATTCCAGTTGCCGCTGCAAAGGTGACTGGTAGCGCAGTGCTGCAGTGTTTAACTGTGTATGTGTATGTCTTTTGCAGGTATGGCAGCGATCCGCAAGAAGCTGGTGATTGTAGGAGATGGAGCGTGTGGTAAAACCTGTTTGCTTATCGTGTTCAGTAAAGACCAGTTTCCTGAAGTCTATGTCCCCACGGTGTTTGAGAACTATGTCGCCGACATTGAGGTTGACAGCAAACAGGTGAGCAAAACACACTTGAGAAATACAATATGCATAAATATCATTGTTCCTGATGTTTGTAATTATGTGTCACTCACTGAGTTGAGTTTATGCTGATTAAAAAAACAATGGGTTCTTAAATTCAGATGCTCAAAGTTTGGCTCATTTAAGGTTAAATTATTGGCTATTGGAGGACCATGTTTTCACATGTAAACCTCAAAACCCAGTTTAATAGGCTAAATAAGACTTTGCCTGTCAGTTGGAGCTCTTGGAAGTGTCTTTAATGTGAAAATGTTGACCTGATTCACTTTCCTTATTTAGCTTAACATGCTGATGGTACCTCCATCTGTCCTTTTTGCGGTGCAAGTCCATTTTAATGGTTTGGGATGTTCTGAATGTGCATTGAGCTTAGTGTGTCTCTTTATCCAATAGGTGGAACTTGCTCTTTGGGATACCGCAGGACAGGAGGACTACGATAGGCTCCGTCCTCTTTCGTACCCAGACACTGATGTCATTCTTATGTGCTTCTCTATTGACAGTCCTGACAGTTTAGGTAAGCATACGCTCTTTGGTCTATTGTTTTGTGTACCTTTCTCACATGCGCATGTTGTAATTACATTATCTTTTCCTTTTTCTAATGAAACTGACCTCTGGTGGGTGTTAAAACTCCAGTATTGACCTTTGATCTTTGACCTCTGTGTAGAGAATATTCCAGAGAAGTGGACACCTGAGGTGAAGCACTTTTGTCCAAACGTTCCCATCATCCTCGTCGGCAATAAAAAAGACTTGCGGAATGATGAACACACACGCAGGGAGCTGACAAAGATGAAGCAGGTAAACACGTATACAGAGTATTTGCACAGAAAATACATGTTTACTGTACTCTTCAAATGGATGTATTTAAGATGATTAGTTGTTGGTTTTTCTTGTTTTAATAAACATGTAGAGTATTTGACAAAATCAAGACACAAATAATGTGTACTGATGGCATATTTTGTGTTGCCTGTCCAATAGGAGCCTGTCAAGGCAGAGGAAGGAAGAGACATGGCCAATCGAATTGGAGCATTTGGTTACATGGAGTGCTCAGCCAAAACAAAAGATGGTGTTCGGGAGGTGTTTGAAATGGCCACCAGAGCGGCGCTGCAGGCACGCAGGGGAAAGAAGAGCAACAAATGCAGTCTGCTGTGAATACTTGCCATTGGACTCTGTGCCTGTACTGGGGCTCAAAAAGAGTGTGTGTGAGGGGCACACTCCTATTTACACAGTCATACCACCCCCCCACCCCTCACGTTCGCCAAATGCTTTTGAGAAAGAGATCCCAGAAAAAAAAGCTTTGTTTTGTCTCTTCCCCCCCCCCCCCCCCTTTTGGTCTTACTTTTAGTCATGGAGATGTTTATCAGTATTTAAGAGAACTTGGACAAATGGGACTTTTTTGATGCTTTACCTGAATTTGTGGTATCGTTCAAGCTTGCCCATCTGCCAAATGCTATCATGTGACCCTGTGGGCTGATTGGAAAGGTGTGATCCTGTGAGCCGCCAATCATTACTTTAGCCCATCCCTCATATGCTGGGCTTTTTTTCTGTAACATGAAACAGGGCTGAACTTGATTGTTTCTGTATGTATGAATAATTTTAAGGTTTTCTTTTAGATCAGGGCAAGATTGGGATTTTAGAACAAAAGTACAAAATAGCTGTTTTAAAGCAAAAAAGGGGCATGGGGTGGGTGGGGGGTTGATATGTATACATACCTGTACATATGAACGTGTGTATTTATATGTACACACATTCAGGACTGGAAACCGTATTTGTAAACTAGACTTGGTAATCTTGTGTAATAAAAGATGTTCTATAAGGAGCAACTCTGTGCTTGTGTGTGTGTGTGTGTGTGTGGGAGCGAGAGAGAGAGAGAATGATCAGCTTCATGTGTAAACCTTCACAAACTAGCAGAATGTAAATGATGCAAACAGAAAAATACCATTTTGTTTCCCCTTCCTTTTTGTAAGTAGTTCACCAAAACAATACATTTCTGTTGTTTACTCATTACAGACCTGCTATTCATAAAGTGTAGACATTTTCAGGAATGTTCACACTTCTCTTTTTTTTTTCATGAAATAAAAACAAATGTTAATCAGAGACATCAATAGACTCTGTGCACATTTACTCCCTATGCATTTCTGCTAAAGCATAGTATTCTCCCTAACAAACTGCTACTGGTAGTAGCAAACTATTTGTTATATATCTGTTAACTGTCAATCACAAATAATTATAGCGTAAAACTAGTAAATGTAATATTTTAGTACATTATATTACAAAACCTTTTAGTTATGAAATCTAGAAGCTTTAAATGCCTTAAGAGAAATTGTGAATTGCATAAATATTGTGACATCCTCAATATGTAATTTTTCTGTTTAATTTTAATCATAATTTCCAAACATTGAGTTCCACTGGAAGTTGCGATGATCACCTAGTCCTAGATTAATTGTAGAAGCAATTAAGCATAGAGTTCATAGGTCATCTGTCAACTTCCAGATGGACAAAAAGTACCACAGAATTAATCATATTAATATATTATTAGTGAATGATGACATTTTGGTCCATTCCTCACACAAAGCTAATGTATGACTTGAATTTAACAGAAGTTGATTGGACTTCTTTTATGGTGCATTTTTATGGTCACTGTATGCTTTTATTGTATGTAACCGAGTACAGGGAACATTGTTCAAAATTTCTGTTTTACAGAAAAAAGTCATATTTTAAATGACATGAAGATGAGTAAAATACATTTAATTTTTGCCCAAACTATTGCCTTTCAGCAGGTGGACCAGATATTTATGCTGTTTCATTCATGTTGAGATCACCAAACATTGCACACAATACAGAACTCAAGTCAGTTCCTAGTGTAAAATCAGGAACTATTTTTATATTTCAGAATTTTACCACCATTTACACATCAACAAATGTAGATTGGTGACATAGAATATATCTGGGAAATGAGTTTTAGGGTGACAAGACAGTTCCTTCACAGGACTGGAATGAAAAAGTTTTAACAGAAGTGGAAATCCTGCTTTCATTTTGTCAGTGAACAGTATGTTCTGTTTTTACACTGATGACTAAGCCTCTGCACTCCAGCTAATGTTGAGAGAGCTTTCTGAATCAAAACTTAGTGAAGAGGATCTGGAATTATTTCGAGTTGCCACCCACTGGATAATCCGGGATTCAGAACAGCACAATGAAATTCTCCAAACCATCTTTACCAATGTGTTTAATGACTGTGTAGTGGATAATTCTCGGATATTATGCAATACAACACAGCCAGCTTTTATTTAACTGAAGAGGGGAAAAAAACATGACTTGTTGAGGAAGGAAGGAAATAGTCATGCAGCCCCCACCCCCAAGTGGGTAACACCCAGACCCGGGCTGGCTGAAAAACTCAACAACTTGCCATTCTGCCTTTCTTGTGAAAGACTGCGCCGTGAAGCGGGACCGAGAGAAAAGGGGCCGCCGCCCTTTCGCAATCTCTCCCTCCCTCTCTCTCTGTCTCTCGGAGAGTTTCATCCTTCCCCGGTACTGCTGCGTAAGTGCGGCTAGCCTCGCTCGAACGCCAGCATTTATATATGCTCCTATTTTTAGCCCCAGCGCGTGAAGCTATTTTTAACCAATATGAGCTCATCGCCTTCCTGCTCATCCAATCAGAGCACAGAGGTGAGCACGTGTGTGGGCGGGAAGCACAGAGAGAGAGAGAGAGAGAGAGAGAGAGAGATGAATAAACGGACAGCTGATGGAAACCGGCCTGGCAGCACGGGAGCGCGCAATGCCAATTTGAAATTAAAAATAAGATAAAATGAAATAATACATTATTAAACGAAACATTATTATATTATACAATTAATATAATTTAAATACTAACAATTATCATTTCAAAAACACAATGCAATGACAGTAATAAAATAGCAATACATCATTTTAATATTAATAAGGCTTAGGTCCTTCAACATATGCATTATGCACTTCCACGGTACCATAACAAATTATGTTCTATCGGTTTGTGGTAGAGAGCGCTGTTTCTATGCAGTGGTGTGCTGGCGAAACAGCATTAAAGGGGAAGCTGCAGGGTAGAGAAAATGCTGAGGAAGGCAGGCTCTGTCCTGGGGGCTAAACTGAACTCGCTGAAGGTGGTGACCAAGAGGAAGATGCTGTTCAAACTCTTAAACATCATGAATAAACCCTCACATCCAATACAGTACGATACATCATCACATCCAATACAGTACGATGCACACTCACCTTTAGACTTTTCATGGACCGATGTCCCACTGAGACACGAAAAGATCCTTTTATGTATGTATACAGGCTATTTATTGTTTGTCTGTGTGATTACATTATATATGTTGTGTACAACAACTGTACTGTAAATTACACTGTGGGGATTACCCCCCCCCTCCAAAAAAAAAGTGACTAAAATATAAACTTTTTAACTGTTCAAATGTTAAATCACAAAAACTAGATTTATACAACACCGACACCTGGTGGCCAGTCATCATAACAGTCATCATTCTACATTCTACTAATTTCCTCTCTATAATCGACATAGAACTGTATTAAACTGTATAATGCTCTTAACTTTTGATGTTAAATTAAGTATATTAGTTTGTGCTGCATATTTAGTGGGATTATCATTTAAATTATAAATAGGCTTAACTGACGCTCGCCCTTACCCTGGATTCTTGCACTAAAAAAACACAAAACTATTCCATAATCTTTTGGATTTGGCGATACTTCCATAGTAAATGAATGGTAATCCTTCAGCACTAATGAAGAAAAGAAAGAAAACATCTCTCAAAAGAACAAGAAACAGGTAGGCTAAAGCATAAGAGGGAATTTAAATTTGACGGTTGCTTATGTATATTAGCTAGCTATCCATTAACCTGGATGCAGATGAATAGGCCTATATAAAATTATATAAAACAGTTAATATTGTAAGGTTTTTGCTCTATTTGTGTTATATTGCTCTATTTGTGTGTACGTTAATATACAAACAGGATAACCATTTCAACTCAAATCAATATTTCATGTCCATGTATTTAAGTACCCGTGAAATAAGCAGAATAAAATACAGTTGACCAGTCATTATCACAAAATAAACCCTTTTAGGATAATAAAAAAGCCCCTCGGTGTAATTTGTACAGGGTTTAAGTGAGCTGTGGCGTCTTATTTGAGAATTTTCTTAATTTTACTTCTTGTAATGAGTGGTGTATTAAACAATAATCCTCGTTTAGTCGCTAGAGGGCGCCAAATCCACACTGTTGCATCTCTGATGAGCTCAGTGATATTTTCATATAGTAAAGAACTATGATCCTTCAGTGTGTGTGTGTGTGTGTGTGTGTGTGTGTGCTGTGAAGTCTGCCAGGGGGCAATGGGGGTTTTCATTCTCATTTTCTTATTCTTTTGATCTTTTTGTTAATTGTTTATGTGACCTGATTCAGCTACCATTAATTCTGATGCTGTTAGATTTAATTGGAGTGTGTGGAGGGTGTGTGTGCATAAACAAGACAGTGAGTGTGAGAGATGAAAAGAGAGAAAACCAACATGAGATTTCAACAGCCATTAAGCAAATGAATCCTAAGAGAGAGTCACATTCAGCAGCTGTCTTATTCTTAAAAAAGATATACACAGAGAGTGAGGGAGGGAGAGATGGATAGAAAGAAAGAAAGAGAGAGCGAGAGAGGGGTGGGCACAATTGGGACAGTTCCCTCCTTCCCAGCAGGGGAGTGTTTGAAAGAAAGGAGTGAATGATAAGAGACGACTGAAGGAGAGAGATCAGAAAGAGTTAAAAGATGCAGAGAGATGCAGAGGGTAAGACAATAACAGAGTGAACAAAACGAAGACAAATTCAGCCGGCAATATTATAAACACAGAAGACAGACCAAGAGAGGATTCTGCTGCAACACTGACCTGAGCAGGATTATATTACACTGCACTGCACATACAAACACACACACACACTTACGCAGAGGTGTGGGATGCTGACATCAGGTAGACACCATTCGTGTGTGTGATATTTCTCAGCAGAGCACGCAGAGAGAGAGAGAGAGAGAGTGTGTGTGTGTTTACTCCAAGCTAGAGTCGCATAGTGTGTGTGTGTGTGTGTGTCAGACAGCCATGAGCAGGATGCTGGCTCTCTTCTGCTTAATTTTACTGGCGGCACCTCTAATGGACGCATGGAGAACATCACAACCACGACTGCACTTCCAACACTCAGGTGAGGCAACTGACTTTCCATTGACTTTTCTGTTGATATATAGGTGTTTTCAATCTTATAACCTTCACACAAACCTTTCTGCATTTAACATTTTAATTCAGACATTATTTGGTATGTTTATTATGACATTTTCCACCTACAATGTAAATCATTTCAGGTTGTATTATTATTATTATTATTATTAATATTATTTTAAAATAATATAATTTTAAATAATTAAGAAGACTTGAGTCATTCTGACTTGATTCAATTATGTTACCATAATTAATTTAATTAATATTCTGTTGGTCTGCATAGTTTATAGGACAACACTCAGTTGAAACTACTGACTTTCCATTGACTTCTATTGCTTTTCTATTGAGCTCTTTCTATGAAAACTTTCTGCATTTATTCTTCCAACCCAGAATAAATTATTATATGTTTATTAAACTATTTTCTTCCCACATTGTGGATGATTTCAGGGTTACTATCCTTGTGGACCACAATCACACAAACATTCAGTCTTTCTTTGCTCCATGCACAAACTCTTTCTCTCTTTTTAACCCAATTGTAATCAGCCATGATTCAACAGGGGTATATCATGTGTGACATTGTGTAGACTGAAACTGTTTGTGTGTTTCTCCATGACCTAGAAAACCCTGCACAGATACATTCGTTGGTCCGTCACACCATTCTGCACATCAGGGACGACTGAGAGTGAATGTGAGAGAAAATAGAGAGAGTGTGTGTGTGTGTGTGTGTGTGTGTGTATGTGTGTGAAATGTTTGTGTTTAGAAAGTTTTAGGGGTATATATCTTAATTAATCTGTGTACATCTGTATGAATGTGTGTGTGTTGTGTTTACTTGGATCTCTTAATTACCCAATTAGCCTTTCATTCACGCAGACTCCCAAAGGGTAGCACAAGTGTGTGTTTGTGTAAGGGAACGGCTGGTGGTTGATTATTATCCAGCTTATTTTGGCTTGATATCCCTGATGAGATGATAAATGACAGCTCTTGAGTAGCACACACACACACACACACACATACATACTGAGAATTTTGTGCCACTGGATACAAGTGAAATTAGATATCCAGTAATATGTCCAGCAGATCTATAAAATGTATTTTCCAGCTGGTCGGTTTTGATTGGTCACTTTGCAGTTGATTGGCCTTCAGTAGGTCTGATTATAACTAACATGAGCATCAATCAATTATGCACTCTAACCTTTACCAAGTGTGTGTGTCTGTGTGCATTTGAGTGCTATAATTATGATGTATACTCATATTCAGCCCAGGTCATAGGTCATGGTAGTAGGTCTGACTGATGGAGAGTTGAGAAATTCCAGAACACAGCAGTGTGTGTTCACCCAGTTTATTTTAGCTGTCTGTGTGTTTATGAGCCTTGTGTTCTTCCGTCACAGACTTATAGTCGCACCTGTTAACATTTCTACCACACACATATGAACATACCAACTGGGGGATTGAGAAGTAATAGCTGATAGTTCAATTTGCACAGGAAGTGTGGACTGTTTGTTCTTGTCTGCCTGTAGGCTAGCACTATGGGAAAAGTTGTGCCCAATACACCTTAACATACCTCCATCCACACTTGTGGTAGAAGAGGTGTGTGCTTGTGAACAGGTTTTGGAATCCCATTTTACACAATACACATTACATTTGATGTCCATTTTAATTCAGTTTGATTCAGTTCCAATTAATTCACAAGCTCTTGATTCAGTTCAATTTAATGTTCAATTTGGTTGCTTATGAAAAGAATCTCTTTCAGCGAATGCATTATGTTAGCATTATCTATATACTATAATATTTATTAATATTTTAAATTAATTTTAATATTTATATTTTCATTTTGAGCAATTTTGTTTTCATTTTTAGTAGTTTTTATTTTTTATATTTCTGTTTTCTTTAAAATATTGATTTCAGTTTTAATTTGAGTAATTTTAATACTTAAACGTATTTTAGTTATAAAGGCAACATGTCAAATTTAATGCTTTTCATCTGATATTTACATTTTATTTTTATTTATCTTTATTCCAAATAACGAAAACAATTTGTAACAGTTTTAGTTTTAGCTAAGTGTTTCAGTGCAAGATAGTGTTTCAGACCGATTCAAACAGTACCTCGTAATTATTCCTGAAAAGAACCGAGTCGAAAGAGTCATTTGTTCACGAATCGGACTGCAGCAGTTGCGTCTTGTCTGTTTCTGCGTGCAGTCTGCGATTTTGTTGTCAGTTTTTTTTAATCACACTGAATACAGACCAGAAACTCACATTCACAGTAAATTTTATTTATTTTCAGAAAACATTCGCTGACACCTACAGGACCACGCAGACACTGAAATAGGCATAAAGTACAAGATCGATCTTGGGGTTTTAATCGACGTTGGTATCCATAAAATGAAGATTGCGAATAATCATAAAACACGATTTGTACCAATTTTAACCTATACGTCGTTGCTAGTGCGCTCTTGCGCTCATGTGCATGTTTATGTATAAGTTAGCTAATGTTTCTTAGCTTTGTCACACGCCACATATTTGCACTAATCGAGTAATTCCACATCAGTCTCTCCCATGACTGAGGTAATCTAATGTTCAGATGCACGCTCACAGCTTGTGTGTGGTTAAATATACACCACTAGGTCTGTATGTGGCTAAATATACCCTCAGCTGGTCATAGAATGATGGACAGAAGGGTGACTCACTTTGTGTTCGTGTGTGTGTGTGTAAGACCGAAAAACGACAATTGTATCTGTACTAATTGTGTAAGACCATCAGAATGTCTCACTGTTTGTCTAATTTAGTTTATGGCTAAAAAGGTCATGAGTCAAACTGATTACAGTCTGGGGCTACCAGATTCTAGACCACCTCGTCATGAAATCTCCCTCACTTCCTGTTAAACACACTCCAGACAGGTGGAATACCAGCCCGTAATCCATCAGAGTGATTTTAGCACACACATACACACCCTTGTTACCACAGCAACTGTCCCAAGAAAGGGGGCAATGGTGCCACTAAGAAAGAGCCAGGAATGTGTGTGTGAGGTTTCAGGCTGTGACAGATTGTGTGCATGTTCCTCATGACAGCTGAAATTTTTTAGTGTGGGTGGGTGAGTGAGAGAATATTTTAAAGGAGCGATAAAGATGCAAACCTATAGAACAATCAATGTAATATTTGCATTTTTTGCGGCTGTTTTTTTATTTTTTTCTCTCTTTTTAGTATTACTATATTATCTGCTGCACTCTCACTGTAATTAATTGATTTCCTGTGATTCAAGGCATGTTTTAAATCTTTTTGTCTATTCTATTCATCTCATGCGTTATTTTATCTCTGTCTGTCTCATCGGCTGTTCATATTTTTGAACAGGTTATTCTGCCCTAAGGTGAGACTGTCTGGTCAACATATGAGTTTATATGAGTTCATTGTGTTTAGGAAAAGTACAGAATACAATGTTACTCTGGTGGACAGCTTTAAATGTATTTAAAGAAATAGTTTATCCACAAAAATTAACATTCTATCATCATTTACTCATCCTCATGTTGTTTCAAACCTGTGGTTTGGCTTTATGTCTTCCATGGAGCACAAAGGAGATGTTTTGGTTGTGTCTGGAGCTTTAAGGTTTTAAAAAGGATGCAAAAGTGAAAGAGTGCATCTGAATGAAGCTCTATATTCCAAGTCATTTGATAGCTTTTCGTAAGAAAAAGAGGTACAATTTAAGTCATTATTCACTGATTTTCTCCTCCTCCAGCAGGCTTCTTAATTAATGGAACTGGATCATTGAGGCATTGAGTTTTCAGTTATTTCCACTGAATGCTAATTTAAAATTCAGTCTGTTCCTCACATAAAGCTGTCATACAACTTCAGAAGACTTGGGATATAGCACATGAGTTGTAGATTTTATGATATGGCCATTTTAGATCTTGACAGCCTCATTCATTGTAATTATATTGTAAAAACTGACCAGGATATTCTTCAGAAATTCACCCTCTGTTGCATGGCAGAAAGAAACCCTCATTCTCTGTTTTTTCCTTTCCCATAAAAAACAATAAAGCTGAACTGCATTTTCTTTATTGGCCTGTCAGAAATAAAGGAGTTGTGATGGAAAACAGCAATGCCGCATATTTGCCGAATTCAGCCGCGAAGGTCTACTCATAACAGAAATGTATGAAATAATCTGTTCACTTTCTCTCTGTCTCTCTGACTTAGAGCTGGTGCGGAGCGGCAGGCTCATGTCTTTCTCTGTGCCTGCTGGGGATCTGAACTCTCTGCTGCCAGATGAAGATGGTCGTCGTCTTTACATCGGCATGAAAGACCATCTGCTGTCCACCAGCCTGGATGATATTACTCAAACCCCCCGCAAGGTATGTACACACCCAAACACAAAGGCTTGCATGTATTCCTCATATTCTTAAATAAGGGAAATTCTGTCATTATGTTCTCTCTTTTTTATGTGTAACACAAAAGGAGAAGTTTAACAAAATGTTAATGCTGCTCTTTTCCATACAATGAAAGTGTGGGCTGTCAAGCTCAAAACATCAAAAATCACAATAAAACCACCATAAACAGCTTGTATTTTACACAAAACTATGATATGGCGAAGACTTGAAATATATCATTTAGAAATCAAATGAACTGATGTTATAGTACTTTTATGGTATTTTTGGAGCTAGACAGTCCCTGGTCACCATTCACTTTCATTATGGAAAAAGCAAGTTGAGAGTAGTAAATAACAAGAATTTTAGAGAGATAGTTTAGTTCACCCAAACATGCTGTAGTATCAAACAAGAAAGCTTTTACTAGCAGATTCTTATCTGCAGAAATTTGTCCCAGGCTAAAAACATTTTCCGTTCACATTGAAATTGAAAAACACAATTTGTGTATGATTGGTTTTCAAACAAAATTTTGTTGCATGCTGTGAGTGTATTTGTGAAAGTTTGTGTGAAAAAGTGTGTGAGCCCATCCCTGCTTGTCTGCATAACTTAGTGTGTATTCATAATGATTTCATCTGAGTAATGCCAGGGTGGCATTCAACTGTAGTTCCTCACATGCTACATGATGAAATCAGCATATGAACAGATAACTCCATTTTTTTAATTTTCAAAAAACATGTTTTTTATTGTTATCATGTTCTTATTGTGTTTTATTGTGTTAGTTAGCTGTATTTGTTAGTTATTTTTTAACCTAATCAAAATAACCCAGCTGCAGTTTGATTGAGATTAATTGGAATGCACAATGAAAAAATTTGATTATGAGTTGAT
Organism: Tor tambroides; assembly: GCA_021397915.2. Classification (NCBI taxonomy): domain Eukaryota; kingdom Metazoa; phylum Chordata; class Actinopteri; order Cypriniformes; family Cyprinidae; genus Tor; species Tor tambroides. The sequence goes on from JAFVLL020039000.1 coordinate 51,083, forward strand.
TATTGAGTTATCTGTTTTTGCAAATGAACTCTTCATATGTGTAAACATTTAATATGACTAAGAGGAGCTTTTATGCACACTTGTGCACCAGATTAGATTCACATCTGAGTGTGTCTATGTGTGCTGTATTTCAGATTTACTGGCCTGCAAGCCCAGATCAGATCCAGAACTGTATCATGGCTGGAAAAAACCTGCAGGTAAAACATAATTTTATGAAACGCAGCTTATTTAGACAGCTGTTCTTGAACTGTTTAATTACAGACAAAATCAATTCAATCCTCATTGTAATAGTTTTCTTTTTATGTCACAGACGGACTGTGCAAACTTCCTGCGTGTGTTAGAGCTGTATAACCAAACACATCTTTACGCTTGTGGGACTGGAGCGTTCAACCCTCGCTGTGCCTTCATCCCCACCAACCTCTTCCTCAGGGTAAAGGACTACATTTCCCATGCATGCATCTCTTTCACATAAACTCTTCCTTTTGCATCATGTAGTATGCTGTGCAATCATCTTGTAGTTTTTAAATAAAAAGTAATTACATTTTATTCATTAAAATAATAAAAAATAAAAAACTAAACAATTTTTAATAAACTAAAAAGTGTTTTTCATACATATCTAAACAAATAAAAGTAAAACCAAAATCAAAATAATTAAAATATTCTTAATTATTTAAATTAAACTAAAAGGTGTTACATATCCAAACAGAAAAAAATAAATATTATTTATTAAAAATCATTAAAGTATGCTTTTTAATTAAAATAAAAAAGTTTCATACAGAACAAAAAATATTTTGAGATAATTAAAATAATTAATAAAAATAATAATTCAATATTTTTTTACTATTAACATAAAAAAGTTTCATACAGACTGAGACATCCTTAAAGGATTAATTTGTATAAGCAAAAATAAACAATTTGAACTGTAAACAATGTAATGGGAATTTCAGGCCGAGGAACAAATGCTGCAGTATGAAGACACTGAATCAGGGAAGGGAAAATGTCCTTACAACCCTCACCAGAGAACAGCTACCGCCATCATAGGTAAGACAGCATGTTCATAGTCTGTGTGTAGTTTATCTGTTTGTGTGAGAACATGCCAGTGTAACTCTGATCGAAATCTTCGTGCATGTTTGTTCAGATGGAGAGCTGTACGCCGGCATCTCATCTGACTTTCTAAGTCATGATACTGCTTTTATTCGGAGTCTGGGGGAGCGACATGCGATTCGCACCGAACAGTACGACTCTACATGGCTGCAAGGTGATATGTGCATGTACAACCACACATACACCTGAGCTAACGAACACTTACTCTCACACTTACAAAAACACACTCACCAGGTTGTTCACAGCAATTAAGGATGCACTGTGCTCTATCAGTCAAACACAAGAAAATGCTACCATATTGTTTACACAATAACAGATGTATGTGTTAGTTAACTGTATTTTTGTCTCTCTCGCTCTCTCCAGGCGCTGAATTCGTACATGTTGCAGCGATGTCAGAGAGTGATAATGAGGAGGATGATAAGGTGTACGTGTTCTTTACTGAGCGCGCCCAGGAAGCAGAGGGGACTGCTGGGAAGGTCCTCTATTCTAGAGTGGCTCGCGTCTGCAAGGTATCTAATAGTGTGTTCCTACGTGCCTAACCGCACTTGTGTGGCTCTTGTGCCTGTATGACCACCTCTGTGAATCTGATAGGATGTGCTGGGTGATATGTCTCTGACTGTTCCTCTGGTGGATTTCTGTCATTTTCATATGAAATAGTAACAGAATTATATAATATATACTTACGGTTTTTGTTAAAATGCAAAAGTGTTACATACAGAACAAAAAATAAATGTAATATTAGTAAAATTTATTAGTATTGGTATTAAGTATTTTTATTACAATAAAAAATGTTACATAAAAATCTAAACAGAAATAAAACAATGTAGTATCATCTTGAAGTAACTAAAATACACTTAATTTTTAGTGAAATAGAAAATGTTCCAAACAGAAGATCCAAAGCAGAAATAAAATGAAATATTATTTCATTGAAATTTCTGTCTGGTGGATTTTGTGTCATTTTGATAGCACAAAAAATTATTAATAAACTTACAAAAAGTACTGTAGTGGTACCACGTTAAAGGGATGGTATCAGATGGTAATACCTTTTGTGTATCTCATTGAATATAATGATTACCATATTAATTTAATAGGGTATTTACATCTACATCAAAGAACATGCCCAAAAACACAGTATTAACCTAGTACATGTCTAAAAATCATGGTATTAGCAGGGCACATGTCCAGAAAACTCTGGATTAGCAGGGACAAGTCCAAAAAAGCATGGTACATCTCAAAAACATGATATTACTGTGGTACATGTCCAAAAAATATGGTGGTACATGTGCAAAAAAACATGGTATTACTGTAGTGTGGTAATACATCAGTGTGTTTATATCTCTTTCTCTCTTTTTCAGAATGATATTGGTGGTCAGCGTAGTCTGGTTCATAAATGGAGCACCTTTCAGAAAACTCGTATTGTTTGCTCTGTACCAGGACCCGACGGCATACAGACACACTTTGACAAACTCCGTGAGTAATACACACACCGTCAGATAAATGTCACACGCACACACACACACACAAAAACATTTCACTCCCCCTTGATTACCTAATCAAAGTTAAGCAAATCTCTCAAATTAAACAGGGCTTTGAGATAACCTTGTACATATTTTAGAATATCATTTATGCTGTTGATGCTGTGTGTGTCATATGCCCAAACTTCCCTGATTTATGGAACAAAGTTTATCAGTAGACTCACATACACACACACACCACACCACACACAGACTCAGACAGAAACCAGTTTCTTATCAATCAGTCTGTGTAAACAAAGACCTTGCATAGAATAAACAATTCTTGAATCCTCATTCTGACTGAAGTTTTACTGTAGTCTCATACTCATATATCTATAAGATATACACGTTACAGCACATACAGTACATTGAGATGTTCATCTCAGTTATCAGTGACGACTACATTGAAGATAGCACGTCCCCTAAACTATTCCGCCCAAATATGATATAAAACAAGCAATAATCAGAAATCAAGAGTAGGTTCCATATCTGGTTGCTACTTTATCAAATCTGCAAGCGGCTCTGAAAGGAACTATTCATTGTCCAGCGCCATGGCAATCTTTAAACAGCTGAGTTTATGTAATTTGTTTAACTCAGTGCATATCCACAGTTATGTTCAAGTGTTAGGGACTTGTGAAATGTGTTTATTTCTTGGCCTGCCAAAGTATTTAGAACATCCGAAACTGCTTTGTTCTGATTGGTTAACACTTTAATCTTTACTTGTGACTGTAAATTTTTTTTGATGATTATATAATGTAAGCATGCTGTAATGTGAATATGCATCTCATCTTAGCTGCCCTATGGTGGTAATCTATAAGAATTCTCTTCTCTGTCTTGTTTACATTGTGCTCCATGGCCTCTAAAGCACTACATCTCCCAAAATCTCCCCCTGCATCAGGGACCCTCATCTTGCCATAGCTATGATGGGCCAGACCACACTGCAGTCAGTGAATGTGAATCAGGAATAGCGAGTTTATAGATTGTATAAAGAAATGTGCATAAACTGACGATATGATGAGTCAGATACAAGTTGAGAACTGCCAGGTTGCTGGAAGAGTAGAGTTAGAATTGTAAGTTATTGAGAAATATGGAACAGATGAAGCTTAGGTCTTTAAGAAAAAATTGACTGGCGTGTGTTTTGGTATGCAAGATTGAAGGTACTCCAGAATGCATCACGGTCTGGTGTAAATAAGTTTAGATAATGTCTGTGTTTGTGTGTGTGGAGGTGATGCTGCCAGTTTCTGTGGCTGTGATTTTGAAGCTGAACTGAATTAGTGTATGATATGTTTTGGATTTTAAATAATGTTCAGTTGATTCATTGAGTTGGTGTGTTTATTAGCTGAAATTCAGCTAGATTCGTTTTGAAAGCCTTGTGTTTATGTGTGTGTGTACATGTACCAATCAAAAGTTTGGGGTTGGGAAGATTTTTGATTTTTTGTTAAAAAAGTAAAAACTGCAATGTTGCGAAATATTATCACAGTTTAAAGTAACTGTTTTTTATTTGCATATATTTTTAAAATGTAATTATTCCTGTGATGGAAAAGCTGAATTTTCAACAGCCATTACTCCAGTCTTCAAAGCTATGTTTCCATCCTTTTTGTATGCGTATTTTGGAATATCGCATTTAAAAAAACGCTGGATGGAAACGCCAAGATGAGCATAAATTCTAAAAATGCGCATAAAAATGTAAGCGCACAACAACTGAGTAGGATAAACCTTTTAACCAATAACAAAAACTGCGCATTGAAACACATTATCTACACATTAAAGTCCCCCTGTGGTGAAAATCAAGTTTTTTATGTTGTTTGTATGTCTGTGTGGTGTTTTTAATATGCTTTTAGACAAACCATGTGCCAATCCATTAATCAACACCATTGCTGAGTATTTTCTCCTTAAAACTGTAGTTTCTCAATGGCTGACCCAGAAATGCGGCTTGAAACAGCCCTCGGGTTGCTACGTCACAAACCAATAACCAATCACGTCAAGGGATCGATTCCTATCACTAGCATGAAAAATATACCAATACCAGCACAAAACTAAACATAATTTAGAGCAAAAAAACCCAAGGTGTGGTTTAATGTGAATTTGAGAACCGCTAACTTGCATTACAACCCGCGGCAACAGTGCAAAAGTAGCCCGGAGTCTGACCCACCTCTCCCGCATCGGCGTCTGCTCGCGGGCGCGAATTATAATCACAAACGGCTGCATTCAGTCTTAACGGCATTTTAGGACACAACATCGTCAAGTAACTAACGAATGTTACAGTATTCATTGTAGTTGTCCGCTAGTAAAAACATAGTTTTATCGGTCATTATCCGTGTAGGCCATTGTTTTGCGTTTACTACAGTTCAGTGGATCAGGAGACGCTGGCTGCTGCGACTGAGTGGAGGCGGGGCTAATTTGCATATTCATACATCCGCGTATAGTAAATGAGGCAAGGGTGTAGAGTTACATTCAAGCTATTTAAGGCATGAGAAAATTATTTTCACAAGAAAAAACATTTTAATATGTCGTTTTGATGATCAAAGATAAGTTTTAAGGGATAAAATATTTGACTACAGGGGGACTTTAAGTACGATGGAAACACATTTACCAAATAAATTCCACCATGCTCTTCAAAAAAGTCATGTGACTTTTCACGATGGGACAGGATAACTTGTCTAACCAGTGGACAGCATCTGAAATGTTGTTTTGGTTTTTCTGAAATGCCTGAACAAAGTCTTTCATCAAAGTATTTTTGTATAATTATATTACTATACGACTGTGTTCCCAAACAGCAGGCATCTACCTCCGAAAAAAATGACTACATTAATTGTGTTTCGTCTGCTTGCTCTGAGCCGCAAGTAATTCATCATATATGAAAATTATTGTATTAAGTGGCTTCTCCTACTTTTTTTTAGTGATATACAGTGCCAGTTTATCAGGAAATGACGATTTTGTTCTCTTTGACTCGTTGGATGGAAACAGTGCTTTATTCGCAAATGTTTCATGCGATATTCCAGTTTTGCGCATAAGTTAAATTTGAAACATAGCTAGTCTCACATGATCCTTCAGAAATCTTTATAAATTGCTTTTGATGGAGAGAGGGACAATTAGTATTTACATACATATTGGCTCTAAACATATTTCAACATAGATTAATAGTAAACACTAATTAACACCTAATGAGTAGGAAATTATTCCTTATGGTTATATACAGAAGTTTTGTCACAAAATGACCTAATTTTCTTGAGTTCACCCTGAATGTTTTACATTTTTGAACCACATGATGATAAATATATCTTAAAATGAGTGCACAAGTGCATGTGCCATTTGTCTTGGTGGTCTGCTGAATGTTTTGAAGGCCGCCAGTGTCTGTGTGTGTGCATCTTCACGTCTACGGTGGCACCCCCATCCTGTTTCCACATAATCTACTGGCTATGGCTGGGATGAGGATGAGGGAGGAGAGCAGAGAGCAGGAGAGTCGGAGGTTAGGAGGGATAAGGACGGATAGGGGCAGGACAGAGAAGTGTCAACAAGTGCAGAGCAGACAAAACTATCTGCCCTCAAGGAGAACAAAAGTTTTTGTTGGATGAAATTGACACAAGTATAGCGTCCCTGCAAAAGTGAAAGAGAAGAAGAGCCAGGGAATAGGGGGTAGTGAAAACAATCTGAAAGAGAGGGAGGGGAGGTTGAACAGAAATGAGGGATAGTAATGGGATTGAGAGGGAAAGAGGGAGTGTGAATGCTTAATTAAAGGGATTCTTTTGGTTTGTGTGTTAAATATGAGGGGAAAACGGAGTGTTGTGTTTATGTGTGCGGTTTTTACCCAGAGCGGTGTGTAATAAAGATTTCAACCATTTTATAGTAGGCTACTGATCTAGTTTATGTTCTCAGTTTTTAACAAGAGTCAGTAAATCTATCTCAGGTTTCAAAAGCATATCCACGGTAGTGTGAATGTTTAACACTGTGGTTTCCAACTGGTGGGTTGTGCCCCATTTCTTTTATTGTTGTCAAAGGTTGTATGTTTGATCAAACTCGCTAAGATATTTTAATGCTTTTTAAAAAAATGCTCCTATGCTCACTAAAGCTGCATTTAATTGAACAAAATTAGAGTATAAGATCTTTCAGAAATCAATCTAATATGCTGTTTTTTGGTACTCAGGTAACATTCCTTATTATCAGTGTTGAAACCAGTTGTGCTGTTTAATATTTTTGTCAAAACGGTAACATTTTTTTAGGATTATTTTGTAAATAGAAAGTTCAAAAGAACAGTGTTTATTTGAAATGGAATTTTTTTTGTAACAATGTAAAATTCTTTACTGTCACTTTTGATCAATTTAATGTGTCCTTACTAAATACATACATTAATTTCTTTAAAAAAGCAGTCATACTGACCCCACTCTTGCATATTGTTTGGCCTGTGAAGTTCATGGTCATTTACATGTTACATTTTTGTTTACTTTTATAGTGTAAAAAACTATTTTTTATTGTTTTGGGTCATCACTTATTGTCCAGTGTAAAAGTTGGGTCCTGAATCAAAACCAGTTGAGAACCACCATCTTGAGTGTGTGTGTGTGTTTGATTTGATAAGGCGTTTTATCATATCTGACATGGCTGGAATGTGAGAATGCAAAAATGAACTAGCATACCCCAACAGCACAGCAACAGCAAGTTTACTGTGAAGATATAGGTGTGTGTGTGTGTGTATGTGAACAGAAATGAAACCACAAAAATGCTGCGTTACACACGTTTGTTTGTATGAGAAAGAGAGTGTGACCAGGTAAATATTCTTTTCATGAGTTTATACAGCCTTGAGAGGAAACTAGAGACCACACACACACACACACACACACATACACATACACTCTTTCTCATTTGCATTGACTGAAGCACAAAGCATGTTTAATATTCTAAACCTGTTTTCTGTTTTTCTGTAGAGGATATTTTCATTCAGCGTGAAAAGGACAAAAAGAACCCCCTCATCTATGGGCTCTTCACCACTACCAGGTGAGACTTACAAATTTACCTGGAATCAGATTTTAAACATTTCACTGTAATAAATCACATTTGGAGACAAAAAACATAGTTGAACTAAGAGCAGACATTAAAAAGTAAATTTCTGTCATCATTTACTCATTTCACTTTCTTTAAAAAAAACAATCCTTTGAGATTGTCCTTGAATCCTTTGAGATGAAAAGAGATGTTTAGCAGAATGTTGGTGGTGCTCTTTTCCATTAAAAAAACCCTGAATGGTGACTAGGGACTGTCAAGCTCCAAAAATGACAAAAATCACCATCAATATGACTTATGTGTTGCATTCCAGGTCTTCTAAAGCTATTTAAAAGACTTGTCTGAGAAGAAGTCTTGAAATTTAAGCTGTTCTACATTAATACATTTGAATAATAAATTAAGAAACTTTCAATTCAATACAAAAATTTTTAAAATAGCTGTAAAATCTTTTTTGAAAGAAATTAATTTATTAATGTTATTCAGCAAGGATCAAAAGTGACAGCTAATCAGCATATTAGAATGATTTCTAAAGGATTATGTGACACTGAAGACACACACACACACACACACACACATTTGTTTTAAATAGCTGTTTTACACATGTGACTTGTAACCAATCATGAGTCACTAAATTTGAAAATTATGATTATGATTTTCAGTGAATAAAAGAACAACTTATATTTCAGTCTGTTCTGCTCATAGTCAAGTTACTACTGTAGTGGTACTTTTATAATGCTGTTTTGTCGTTTTTGGAGCTTGACAGCCCCTGGTCACCCTTCACTTTAATTGTATGGAAAAGAGCAACGTGCACATCATGACAGCCCTGTGTGTGTATGTGGTTAAGGGTGTGGATAAAATTGCAGTATTACTGAGTCATATTTTCCAGTTGGCCTAAGATGACATTAATGATGCACTCATGATGTTTAAAACACATTAGAAGTTGAACCAATTTTACATCAGCCATCTCAAATAGCATATGCCTTCATCTATCTTTGTGAAAATGTGTGTGTCTGCCTAAGGTTTTGGAGAGGGTTGCGCAGGGTGGAGTGCACAATGAAGTATGGATATAGAAAAATCTGTATGGAAAGAGTGACAGTGTTATTGCTCTCTG
>JAFVLL020039000.1:59897-94839 GCA_021397915.2 Tor tambroides
ATAGGCTTTTTTTTTTTTTTTTTTTTTTTTTTTAAATCACACTGAATACAGACCGGAAACTCACATTCACAGTTCAGGTAAATTGTATTACTTTTCAGAAAACATTCGCTGACACCTACAGGACAGAAAGCGCTGTACACTATCACGCAGACACTGAAATAGACATAAAGAAAAAGATAGTTCTTGTGGTTTTAATCGATGTTGGTATCCGTAAAATGAAGATTGCGAATAATCGTAAAAACACTGTTTGTACCATTTTTATATTGCTAGGGCGCGCTTACTCTCATGTGCATATTTATGCATAGCTAATGTTTCTTATCTGTATCACACGCCACATATTTGCACTAATCGAGTGATTCCACATCAGTCTCTCTCATGACTGAGGTAATCTAATGTTCAGATATACACTCACAGCTTGTGTGTGGTTAAATATACATGTATGTGGCTAAATATACCCTCAGCTAATGATGGACAGAAGGGTTTGTGACTCACTTTGTGTTCATGTGTGAGTGTGTAAGACAGAAAAATGACAGTTGTAGTTGTACTAATTGTGTAAGAACATCAGAATGCCTCACTGTTTGTCTAATTTAGTTTCTGGCTAAAAAGCTCATGAGTCAAACTGATTACAGTCTGGGGCTACCAGGTTCGAGACCACCTAGTCATGAAAACTCCCTCACTTCCTGTTAAACACACTCAAGACAGGTGGAATACCAGCCCGTAATCCATCAGAGTGATTTTAGCACATACACACATACACACCCTTGTCACCACAGCAACTGCCCCCAAGAAGGGGGCAATGGTGCCACTAAGAAAGAGCCAGGAATGCGTGTGTGAGGTTTGAGGCTGTGACAGATTGTGTGCATGTCCCTCCTGACAGCTGAAATTTTTTAGTGTGTGTGGGTGAGTGAGAGAATATTTTAAAGGAGCAATAAAAATGCAAACCTATAGAACAACCAATGTGATATTTTCTTTTTTTTTTCTTTTTTTTTGTTGATGTATTACAATATTATCTGCTGCACTCTCACTGTAATTAATTCATTTCCTATTATTCTCAAGGCATGTTTTCAATCTTTTTGTCTATTCTATTCATCTCATGTGTTATTTTATCTCTGTCTGTCTCATCAGCTGTTCATATTTTTGAACAGGTTATTCTGCCCAAAGGTGAGTCTGTCTGGTCCACATATGAGTTTATATGAGTTCATTGTGTTTAGGAAAAGTACAGAATACAATGTTACTCTAGTGGACAGCTTTAAATGTATTTAAAGAAATAGTTCATCCTCAAAAATAAACATTCTATCATCATTTACTCACCCTCATGTTGTTCCAAACCTGTGGCTTGGATTTTTTGATGTTTTGAACAATACTGGTTGCCTCTGGAGCTTTAATGCTTTAAAAAGTATGCAAAAGTGAAAGAGTGCATCTCAGTGATGCACTGTGTTCCAAGTCATATCATAGCTTTGTGTAAGAAAGAAGTGTAAAATTGAAGTCATTATTCACTGATAATCTTCTTGTCCAGCAGGCTTCTTAACTAATGGAACTGGGTCATTGAGCCATTGAGTTTTCAGTTATTTCCACTGAATATTTATTTAAAATTCAGTCTGTTCCTCAAAAAAATTTGTATGACTATAGATGAATTGGGATATAGCTCACAAATTGTAGACCATTTTATCATATGGTAATTTTAGAGCTTGACAGCCTCATTCATTGTAATTATGTCATTAAAAACTGACCATATATTCTTCAGAAATTCACCCTCTGTTACATAGAAGAAAGAAACCCTCTTTCACTGTTTTTTTTCTTTTCCCATAAAAACAATAAAGCTGAATTGAATTTTCTGTATTGGCCTGTCAGAAACAAAGGATTTGTGATGGAAAACAGCAATGCCACATATTTGCCGAATTCAGCCGCGAGGATCTTTACTCATAACAGAAATGTATGAAATAATCTGTTTCTCTGTCTCTCGCTCTCTCTGTCTCAGAGCTGGTGCGGAGCGGCAGACTCATGTCTCTCTCTGTGCCTGCTGGGGATCTGAACTCTCTGTTGCCAGATGAAGATGGTCGTCGTCTTTATATCGGTATGAAAGACCATCTGCTATCCACCAGTTTGGATGATATTACTCAAACCCCCCGCAAGGTATGTACACACCTAAACACACAGGCTCACATATATTCCTTATATTCTTAAATAAAGGACAGTTCACCTAAAATTTAAATTCTGTCATTATGTGTAACACAAAAGGAGAAGTTTACCGAAATGTTAATGTTGCTCTTTTCCATACAGTGAAAGCAAATGGTGACCATGAGCTGTCAAGCTCAGAAAATGTCAAAAATCATCATAAAACAACCATAAACAGCTTGTATTTCACAGAGAACTATCATATGGCATTAGAAGACTTGAAATATATGTGACCCTGGACCACAAAACCAGTCTTAAGTCGCTGGGGTATATTTGTAGCAATAGCCAAAAAAACATTGTATGGGTCAAAATTATCCATTTTTCTTTTATGCCAAAAATCATTAGGATATTAAATAAAGATAATGTTCCATGAAGATATTTAGTAAATTTCCTACCGTAAATATATCAAAGCTTAATTTTTGATCAGTAATATGCATAGCTAAGAACTTCATTTAGACAACTTTAAAGGTGATTTTCTCAATATTTATATTTTTTTGCACCCTCAGGTTCCAGATTTTCAAATAGTTGTATCTCGGCCAAATATTGTCCTATCCCAAATACATGTCCTATCCCATACATCAACGGAAAGCTTCTTTATTCAGCTTTCAGATTATGTATAAATCTCAATTTCGAAAAATTGACACTTATGACTGGTTTTGTGGTCCAGGGTCACATATAATATATAAATCAAATGAACTGATGTTATAGTACTTTTATGGTATTTTTAGAGCTAGACAGTCTCTGGTCACCATTCACTTTCATTGTACGAAAGAAAGTAACTTGAGGGTAGTAAATAACAAGAATTTTAAAGAGATAGTTTAGTTTACCCAAGCATGCTGAAGTATCATACAAGAAAGCTTTTAGTAGCAGATTCTTATCTTCTGAAATTTGTGCCAGGCTAAAAAACATTTTCCATTCACATTGAAATTGAAAAACACAATTTTTGTTGCATGAATTAGGCCCCCCTGTGAGTGTATTTGTGAAAGTTTGTGTAAGAGTGTGTGAGCCCATCCCTGCTTGTCTACATAACTTAGTGCATATTCATAATGATTTCATCTGAGTAATGCCAGGGTGGCATTCAACTGTAATTCCTCACATGCTGCATGATGAAATCAGCATATGCATCAACATTTGATATGACTGAGAGGAGCTTTTATGCACACTTGTGCACCAGATTAGATTCACATCTGTGTATGTGCTGTATTTCAGATATACTGGCCTGCAAGTCCAGATCGGATCCAGAACTGTATCATGGCTGGAAAAAACCTGCAGGTAAAACGTGATTTTGTAATATGCAGCTTATTTAGACAACTGTTCTTGAAGTGTTTAATCACAAACAAAATCAATTCAATCCTCAGTGTGATAGTTTCCTTTTTATATCACAGACGGACTGTGCAAACTTCCTGCGTGTGTTAGAGCTATATAACCAAACACATCTTTACGCCTGTGGGACTGGAGCATTCAACCCTCGCTGTGCCTTCATCCCCACCAACCTCTTCCTCAGGGTAAAGGACTACATTTCCCAGCATGCACCTCTCTCACATAAACTCTTCCTGTTTTCTTTACATACATATGTACATATATGTACATGTATTTTGCGTATCTCCGGTGATAGAATAGGAAATATGTAATTAAACAATTTTGTGAGCATTATATTACTAATAAATAAATTGCTAATAAAATAAAATAAAATAATTATTTTATTGAACTAATAAATTAATAGAAATAAAGTTTTAATAAAATAAAAAGTGTTTTTTATACATATCTAAAGAAATAAAAGTTAAAAATTATTAATAATTAAAATAATCTTAATTATTGAACTTAAACTAAAAATAGTGTTACATATCCAGAAATATTTATTAAAATATATTTTTTAATTAGATCTTTTTTAATGACAATAAAAAAAAGTTTCATACAGATCAAGACACTTTTAAAAGATTAATCTGTATAAGAAAAAAAGAAATAATTTTGAACAAAAAAGTAAAAGTAATGGGTATTTCAGGCTGAGGAGCAAATGCTGCAGTATGAAGACACTGAATCAGGGAAGGGAAAATGTCCTTATGACCCTCACCAGAGAACAGCTACCGCCATCATAGGTAAGACAGCATGTTTATAGTTTGTGTGTAGTTTATCTGTTGTGTGAGAACATGCCAGTGTAACTGATCGAAATCTTGGTGCATGTTTGTTCAGACGGAGAGCTGTACGCTGGCATCTCATCTGACTTTCTAAGTCATGATACTGCTTTTCTTCGGAGTCTGGGGCAGCGACATGTGATTCGAACCGAACAATACGACTCTACATGGCTGCAAGGTGATACATGTGCATGTACAACCACCTGAGTTAGCTCTAACACTTACACTCACACTTGCAAAAATACACACACCGGTTTGTTGACAGCAATTAAGAATGCACTGTGCTCTGTCAGTTAAACACAAGAAAATGCTACCATATTGTTTACACAAAAACAGATGTTAGTTAACTGTATTTTTGTCTCCAGGCGCTGAATTTGTACGTGTTGCAGCGATGTCAGAGAGTGATAATGAGGAGGACGATAAGGTGTACGTGTTCTTCACTGAGCGCGCCCAGGAGGCAGAGGGGGCTGCTGGGAAGGTCCTCTATTCTAGAGTCGCCCGCGTCTGCAAGGTATCTAATAGAGTGTTCCTACGTGCCTAAATGCACTTGTGTGGCTCCTGCGCCTGTATGACCATCTCTGTGAATCTGATAGGATGTGCTGGGTGATATGTCTCTGACTGTTCCTCAGGGGGATTTCTGTCATTTACATATGAAATAATAATAGAATTATAAAATATACACTCAATGTTTTTATTAAAATGAAAAAAGTGTTACATACAGATCCAAACAGAAACAAAATAAATGTTATTTTAGTAAAATGTACTTAATTTTATTTTACAATAAAAAGTGTTGGTAACACTTTAGCATAGGAACCAATTCTCACTATTAACTAGTTGCTTATTAGCATGCTTATTATTTACATATTGAGCGTTTTTAGTACGTATAAAGCATTTATTCTACATGACCATATTCTACATCCCTAATCCTACCCAGTACCTAAACTTAACATCTACCTTAATAACTATTAATAAGCAGAAATTAGGAGTTTGTTGAGGCAAAAGTCATAGGTAATGGTTTGTTAATAGCGAGAATTGGACCTTAAAATAAAGTGTGACCAAAGTGTTACATACAAATCTAAACAGAAATAAAACAATATATTCTTTTATTAAAGTAATTAAAATATGCTTCATTTTTAGTTAAATAAAAGGTGTTTCAAACAGAAGATCCAAAACAGAAATTAAGTGAAATATTGTTTTAATGAAATTTCTGTCTGGTGGATTTCTGTCTTTTTGATATTGCAAAAAATTATTAATAAACTTAATTTTAAAAAAGTACTATAGTGGTACCACGGTAAAGGGATGGTATCAGATGTAATACCTTGGTATTTTGTTTGAAAATAATGGTTACCATATTCATGTACCAGGGTATTTACATCTACATCAAAGAACATGCCCAGAAACACAGTATTAACCTGGTACATGTCTAAAAATCATGGCATTAGCATAGTATATATCCAAAAACATTGTATTAGCAGGGCACATGTCCGAAAAAAACTCTGTATTAGCAGGGACAAGTCCAAAAAAGCATGGTACATCTCAAAAAAACATGATATTACTATGGTAAATGTCCAAAAAATATGGTTTTAACAGTGTACATGTGCAAAAAAAAACATGGTATTACTGTAGTGTGGTGTCTAGTATGGTAGCATACTATATCAGTGTGTTTATTTAGTGTCTCTTTCTCTCTTCTTTAGAATGATATTGGTGGTCAGCGTAGTTTGGTACATAAATGGAGCACCTTTCAGAAAGCTCGCATTGTTTGCTCTGTACCAGGACCCGACGGCATACAGACACACTTTGACAAACTCCGTGAGTAATACACACACCTTCAGATAAATGCCACACAAAAAAACATTTCACTTCCACTTGATTACCTAGTCAAAGTTTAAGCAAATCTCTCAAATTAAATAAGGCTTTGAGATAACCTTGTACATTTTTTAGAATATAATTTATACTCTCTCTGTGTGTGTGTGTGTGTGGGTGTCATATGGCCAAACTTTCCTGATTTATGGAACAAAGTTTATCAGTAGACACACACATACACCGCACACAGACTAAGACAGAAACCGGTTTCTTATCAATCAGTCTGTGTAAACAAAGTCCTTGCATAGAATAAACAGTTCTTGAATCCTCATTCTGACCAAAGTTTTACTGTAATCTCATACTCATATAAGATATACACATTACTGTGCATACATGTTGAAATGTTCATCTCAGTTATCAGTGACGACTACATTGAAGATAGCACGTCCCTTAAACTATTCCACCCAAATATGATATAAAACAAGCAATAATCAGAAATCAAGAATGGCTTCCATATCTGGTTGCTACTTTATCAAATCTGCCAGCGGCTCTGAAAGAAACTATTCACTGTCCAGCGCCATGGCAATCTTTAAACAACTGCGTTTACGTAACTTGTTTAATAACTCAGTACATGTCCAGTTATGTTCAAGTGTTAGAGACTTGTGAAATGTGTTTATTTCTTGGCCTACCAAAGTATTTAGAACACGCAAATCTGCTTTGTTCTGATTGGTTAACACTTTAATGTTTACTTGCTGTAAAAATGTTCTGATGATTATATAGTGTAAGCATGCTGTAATGCTAATATGCATCTCATCTTAGCTGTACTTTTGCCCTATGGTGGTAATCTATAAGAATTCTCTTCCCTGTCTTGTTTACATTGTGCTCCGTGGCCCCTAAACCACTACATCTCCCATAATCTCCCCCTGCATCAGGGACCCTCATGTTATAGTTATGATGAGCCAGACCACACTGCAGTCAGTGAATGTTAATCAGGAATAGCGAGTTTATAGATTGTATAAAGAAATATGCATAAACTGACAATACAAGTCAGATACGAGTTGAGAACTACCAGGTTGTTGGAAGAGTAGAGTTAGAATTATATGCTCTTGTGAAATATGGAGCAGATGAAGCTTAGGTCTTTAAGAAAAAATTGACTGGCATGTGTTTTGGTATGTGAGATTGAAGGTGTTCCAGAATGCGTCACGGTCTGGTGTAAATAAGTTTAGATAATGTCTGTGTTTGTGTGTGTCTGTGGCTGTGATTTTGAAGCTGAACTGAAAAAGTGAAAGTCGTGACGTATTGTCAAGTATGGTGACCCATACTTGAAATTGGTGCTCTGCGTTTAACCCATCCAAGTGGGTAGACACAACAGTGAGTAGTGAACACACACACGCACGGAGCAGTGGGCAGCCATTGCTCCAGCGCCCGGGGAGCAATTAGGGGTTCGGTGCCTTGCTCAAGGGCACCTCAGTCATGGTATCGAGGGTGGAGAGAGCACTGTACATTCACTCCCCCCACCTACAATTCCTGCCGGCCCGAGACTCGAACTCGCAACCTTTCGGTTACGAGTCCGACACCCTAACCATTAGGCCACGACTTCCCCTGAATTCAGGTATGGTCTGTTTTGGATTTTAAATAATGTTCAGTCGGTTTACTGAATTTGTGTGTTTATTATCTGAAATTCAGCTGGATTCATTATGGAAGACTAGTGTGTGGGAGTGTGTGTGTGTGTGTGTGTGTGTGTGTGTGTGTGTGTACATGTACAGTACGGTTAAAAAAATATGTAGTAAAAACTGCAATATTGTGAAATATTATCACAATTCATAGTAACTGTTTTCTTTTTGTATATATTTTTAAAATGTAATTATTCCTGTGTTGGCAAAGCCGAATTTTCAGCAGCCATTACGCCAGTCTGCAGTGTCACATGATCCTCCAGAAATCATTCTAATATGTGCTTTGGACAGAAAGAGGGACTGATATTTGCATTTATATTAGCTCTAAACAGTTTAATGTTATATATTTCAACATACAGTTGAAGTCAAAAGTTTACATACACTTTGCAGAATCTGAAAAATGTTAATTATTTTACCAAAATAAGAGGGATCATACAAAATGCATGTTATTTTTTATTTAGTACTGACCTGAATAAGATATTTCACAAAAATACATTTACATATAGTCCACAAGAGAAAATAATTGAATTCATGAAAATGACCCTGTTCAAGTTTACATCCACTTGATTTTTTAATACTGTGTTGTTATCTGAATGATCCACAGCTGTGTTTTTGTTTATTGATAGTTGTTTATGAGTCTCTTGTTTGTCCTGAACAGTTAAACTGCCCACTGTTCTTCAGAAAAATCCTACGGGTCCCACAAATTCTGTGGTTTTTCAGCATTTTTGTGTATTTGAACCCTTTCCAACAATGACTGTATGATTTTGAGATCCATCTTTTCACACTGAGGACAACAGAGGGACTCATATGCAACTATTACAGAAGGTTCAAACGCTCACTGATGCTCACAGATGAAAAATGCTGAATAAACCACAGAATTATTGGGACCTGAAGGATTTTTCTGAAGAACAGCGGGCAGTTTAACTGTTCAGGACAAACAAGGGACTCATGAATAACTATCACTAAAAAAACAAAACAAAAAACACTGTGGATCATTCAACACAGTATTAAGAATTAAGTGTATGTAAAGTTTTGAACGGGGTCATTTTCATAAATTCAACTATTATTTTCTCTTGTGGACTATATGTAAATGTCTTTTATGTGAAATATCTTATTCAGGTCAGTACTAAATAAAAAATAACATGCATTTTGTATGATTCCTGTAATATTGGTAAAATATTTAACTGTAGATTTAGGAAGTTATTCCTTGTGGTTATATACATTTTATGGACTGTCTAGAAGTTTTGTTTTTTCTTGAGTTCACCCTGAATGTTTTACATTTGTGAACCACATGATGATAAATATATCTTAAAATGAGTGCACAAGTGCATGTGCCATTTGTCTTGGTGGTCTGCTGAATGTTTTGAATGCCGCCAGTATCTGTGTGTATGCATTTTCACGTCTACGGTGGCACCCCCATCCTGTTTCCACATAGTCTACTGGCTAACTTGGGATGAGGATGAGGGAAGAGAGCAGAGAGCAGGAGAGTCAGAGGTTAGGAGGGATAAGGACGGATAGGGGCAGGATAGAGAAGTGTCAACAAGTGCAGAGCAGACAAAACTATCTGCCCTCAAGGAGAACAAAAGCTTTTGTTGGATGAAATTGACACAACTATAGCGTCCCTGCAAAAGTGAAAGAGAAGAAGAGCCAGGGAATAGGGGGGTAGGGAAAACAATCTGAAAGAGAGGGAGGAGGGGTGGGACAGAAATGAGGGATAGTAATGGGATTGAGAGGGAAAGAGGGAGTGTGAATGCTTAATTAAAGGGATTCTTTTGGTTTGTGTGTCAAATATGAGGGGGAAATATCTGTTTTTTTAGCCCAGAGCGGTGTGTAATAAAGGTTTCAACCATTTTATAGTACTGATCTAGTTTATGTTCTCAGTTTTTAACAGTTTACGAGAGTCAGTAAATCTATCTCATGTTTCAAAAGCATGTCCGCAGTAGCGAGAATGTTTAACACTGTGGTTTCCAACTGGTGGGTTGTGCCCCGTATCTTTTATTGTTGTCAAGGGCTGTGTGTTTGATCAAACTCCACTGTATTTTTGACTGGGGTTGCTAAGATATTTGAATGTTTTTAAAGAAAGTCTCCTATGCTCACCAAATCTGTATGTATTTGATCGAAAATACAGTACAAGATCTTTCAGAAATAAATCTAATATGCTGTTTTGGTGCTCAAGTAACATTCCTTATTATTAAATAAGGTGTTTAAAAAACAATTTGATGTTGTTTTGGGCCATCACTTATTGTCCAATGTATAATTTGGGTCCTGAAGCAAAGCCAGTTGAGAACCACCATCTTAGTGTGTGTGTGTGTGTGTGTGTGTGTGTGTGTGTGTGTGTGTGATTTGATAAGGCGTTTGATCATATCTGACATGGCTGGAATGCGAGAATGCAGAAATGAACTAGCATACCCCCAACAGCATAAGTTCATTTTGAAGATATAGGGGTGTGTGTGTGTGTTGCTGAACAGAAGTGAAACCACAAAAATACTGCATTACACGTTTGTTTATATGAGAAAGAGAGTGTGACCAGGTAAATATAATTTTCATGAGTTTATACAGCCTTGAGAGGAAACCAGAGACCACACACACTCACTCTTTCTCATTTGCATTGACTGAAGCAATGTTTAATATTCTAAACCTGTTTTCTGTTTTTCTGTAGAGGATATTTTCATTCAGCGTGGAAAGGACAAAAAGAAGCCCCTCATCTATGGGCTCTTCACCACTGCCAGGTGAGTCTTACACGCTGGCCTGGTAACAGATTTTAAACATTTCACTGTAATAAATCACATTTTGAGACTAAAATCATAGCTGAAATAAGCAGACATTAAAAAGGAAATTTCTGTCATCATTTACTCAGCTTCAAGTCATTCCAAACTCATAAACTTTGTATAAACATTTATTTTAAATGGAAAAATGACTACAATATGGCTGTTTGCACATGTGAGTTGTAACCAATCACGAGTCACTAAATTGGAATATGCACATTTTAAAAATATATTTTGATTTTCAGTGAATAACAGAGCAACTTACATTTCAGTCTGTTCTGCACACAGAGCTATCGTATGGCTTCAAAAATCAAGTTCACTACTGTAATGGTACTTTTATGATGCTGTTTTGTCGTTTTTGGAGCTTGATGGCCCCTGGTCACCCTTCACTTTAATTGTATGGAAAAGAGCAACGTGCACATCATGACAGCCCTGTGTGCGTATGTGGTTAAGGGTGTGGATAAAATTGCAGTATTACTGAGTCATACTTTCCAGCTGGCCTAAGATGACATTAATGATGCACCCATGATGCTTAAAACACATTAGAAGTTGAACCAATTTTACATCAGTCATCTCAAATAGCATATGCGTTTGTGAAAATGTGTGTGTATGTTTGTCTGCCTAAGGTTTTGGAGAGGGTTGGATAGGGTGGAGTGCTCAATGAGGTATGGATATAGAAAAAGCTGTATGGAAAGAGTGACAGTGTTATTGCTCTCTG
Source organism: Tor tambroides (assembly GCA_021397915.2). Lineage (NCBI taxonomy): Eukaryota > Metazoa > Chordata > Actinopteri > Cypriniformes > Cyprinidae > Tor > Tor tambroides. Next base: position 71,164 of record JAFVLL020039000.1, read on the forward strand.
CTGAGCTGTTCCACTGAGTGTGTTAAATCTCTCAGAGACTCGTAAAGACTGTAGCTTTCATGGCAGACCCAGATTCAATTCAATTCAGATCAGATGACATTTTACCCTCACCGAGGAGCCGGTGCCTTACTGCTGACTGGCTTTACGCTTGAACTCAGGTGCCACTTTCATTTGTGCCACAAGAGCTTGGATTTAATTGGATCTATGTCTGGTCAAAAACATGTAGGAGAACTGAATAAGATTAATTCTGTTGTACTTTGTGATTGCTAGTTGATCCTGTCTACTTATATCTCTCAATCAATTCATAATGTTTCTATTTTTATGTGTGTTTGTTTCCTCTCCCAACAGCAATGTCTTGAATGGATCCGCTGTGTGCGTTTACCGCATGCAGGACATTATTAGAGCTTTTAAGGGAAATTTCCTTCATAGGGAGGGTCAACAGTACAAGTGGATGGAGTATACAGGCAGAGTTCCCTATCCTAGACCTGGCACAGTGAGTGTTCCCATACGATCAGACGTTTTTTATTTTTTATGTTATGGTCTATATTAAAATTCTAATCTGTTTTGTTTATAGGGGTCATGAACTGCCTCTGGTTTTTATTTTGTAATGTTCTCTGAGGTCCACTGATAATGTTATCAAGATTTTTACATAAAAAAAAACATAATTTAGAAGTAATAGGCTGTTTTCTGTCCTGTTTTTAACCCCCATTATCAGAACACTCTGTTTGAATAGGCGTGGTGGATTGTAGACTCGAAAGTAAACGCCCATTGCTATGATTGGCTAACACTTGTGTATGTTTGAGAGTCTACGTCCTTCACAGATGGACACTGCTTTAGGTTAAGAATGCATAAATACTGATATCAAACAATCAGTTTAACAGACAAAGCAATAGTGATCACGTAACAAAAACAGTTACTCACACTTGTGTGTTGCGACATTACTGTCAGATCCAATATATTCGTCATCTTTTAGCATCTTTTAGTACTATCTTTTAGTTTCAGTCTTTCTGAAAACTGACTTTCTGAAATTTCTGTGTTGAATTGGGCCTTGTTTGTAAACAAATCTGCGGTAAAATGAAGTGAACAAAGGATCAAGTTCTTACTGACGCAGTCTGGCACTTCAAGTTTATTGACTCTTTCCTAATGTTGGGATCAGAAGGAATGTAATGCAGAGACTTTTTTTTCCCACAACTCGGCACTGCACAGCGTCTTGTTGTCTTTGGAGCCATCTTTATCGTTTGGTTTCTGCATAGACCTGCGCATTCGCCTCTCTCACAAACACTACATGCGTGAAATGGTGGGCGGGTCTAAACAGGCAGCGATGTAGAAGCAGGCGTTGATCTGCTTCTGCGGAGCTGATGCTTATCCACACTATTACATCATAGAGTGCTACATTCCACAAGCTGTCGTTTTGGCAGACCTCCTTCAGTATAAGCAGTTTTTAGACTAACAAGAAAGTTTTGAGTTCTGAAACTTACGGGATGTTTTTATAGTACAATGACCTCTTATATGTCAAAAGGGAATTTTGGTTTCATGACCCCTATAATTATAATGAAAATAATAAAACACTGAAACTAAAATCAATCAGGTGAACTTAAGCATTACAGCAGTATATTATCATTTTTGGACCATAATACTGAACTTCCTGTCAAACTTCAGTGTCCCAGCAGCACATATGGAGGGTTCAAATCAACAAGGGATTATCCTGATGAGGTCATCTTCTTTAGCCGCACACATCCTTTAATGCAGGAAGTGGTACATCCTCTTGGAGGACATCCCTTGCTCATCAGAGTGGGCGTGCCTTATAAACTGACCCGCCTCCTTGTGGACAGAGTGGAGGCGGTGGATGGACAATATGACGTGCTGTTCATTGGCACAGGTGTGTTTTTGTGGTGAAAACTAAAGTAAACTATAGGTTTGACGAACATGTCCGTTTAGTTTGTAAATATTGTGTGTCTTGTATGTGTGTATTCAGATTCTGGCCTGGTTCTGAAAGCGATTCACCTCCCTAAAGCCAACGGACAGAATCAGGAGATCACTCTGGAACAGCTGCAGGTTTTTAAGGTAAAACTTCTGCCGCTTTAACATTCCAGATTCATTAGGATGACCTTTTGAACTTGACACATTGACTGCTCATCATCTCCTGTCACTCAACAGAACAAGTCACCAATCACCGCCATGACGCTGTCCAAGAAAAAGGTACCATGATATTTATCTCTGGAACCACCACGCATACACAAACATATACATGTAAGATACACCAACACACTTTTATAAACCTTCCCATCTTGTCGCCATGGCAACGTGAGAGGGTGGAAGATATTTAAAATGAAACTGTGATTTTTCACACATTTGTTCCATGAAACACTTACTGAAACCTAAAGATCTGGGATGGAAGAAGCTCTGTAATTCTGGAGCTGTATATGAGAATGTGGTTTAGATGTTTGTGTTTCTGGCCCAGCTTTCCTGCTTGCTGAAAAAAAGCAATAAACAGGATCACAGCCCATATCAATGTGTCTGTGTGTGTGTTTTGTCTCCAGCAGTTGCTCTTTGCTGGATCAGCAGAGGGTGTGGTTCAGTTGGGTCTGTTCCACTGCGATTTGTATGGCCAGGCCTGCGCTGAATGCTGTCTCGCTAGAGATCCATACTGCACCTGGGACGGCCACTCTTGCAGCCCTTACATGCCAACTGCACGCAGGTGACACACATCATACACTTGTATGGGCAGCTTGTTTGATAGAATCCATTACATCAGCAGTTTCCTGTACACTGAAACCGGAAAGCGTTGGTATTTGGGATATCTGAAATAAATCTGATCTGAAACATTCCTCCCTGTCTGCAGAAGAAACATTCGTCAGGTTAATGATGACGGCAACCCGTTGAACCAGTGTGTCAGACAGGGAGGTAAGAGACAATGACAACCAGACATTTACTATTGCTAAACATTCTGCTTTGGAACAGCACTGTCATTTTTGTGTGTTTTTTGATTTCATTCAATTTCAATTCAATTGAAAGCCCTAATTCTTTCATTTAACTTATTTATTCATTTCATTTGACTTATTCTATTCATTGTTATTCAGCTGGTCTTCAGGTGGAAGCAGAGGAGAAGACACAAGTTGTTGCCTTGGGTAATAGCACCTACCTGGAGTGTCTACCCAAATCTCTCCATGCCACGGTCACCTGGTTTAAAGACATAGGCGAGAACAGCTTGGAGCAACATATGGTACATGCACACTCATACATGCGCACTAAAAACGTTATCAAATATTGCAATGTCTCTAATTTTGAACCTTCTGTCTTCCAGGTCACATCTGGGGAGCAGCTGGTTGTCATAGACAGGGGCATCCTCATTCCGCGGGCTGAGCTCAATCACGGCGGCATTTATCATTGTCAGCTAGAAGAGCATGGATTCCGCTGGACAGCCGTTACTGTTCGTTTAATTGTGTGGAGCCCCGCCCTGCACCCCACCCTTGTCTCCGTCCAGCCATGGTACCAGGATGTGATGGCATTGATCAACCACGGCAAACTGGAGCGACATTGCAAAGAACTCAGTCAGCGTCACAACAACAAGGAATCAGGGAATCCCAAGCATAACAAACAGGACAGAAAGAGAGCAGACCGACACAGGCACAGAGGAGGGGGAGAGAAGGAGAAAAGAAGAGGGCGGAAGAACCGGAGCCGAATGCAGAGTTCAGCACAGAGGCTGCCGAGGAGCGCATAGACCGAATCGCAGGTGTTTACAAAGCTGCTCAAAACAAAAGAATACATCAAAACATGCAATATACAGTAGATACACAGTACATATACACGGCATCATATTAACAGACATTTGCTTTGTTTCAAAACTTAATGAGCTGCCTGCATGCAAGATTAAAAAGTACATGCAAGATGGGGGATGAAAAAAGAAAAATGTTGATAAACTTATATTTTAGTAAATTAATCCAAAGAAGTATATCAATATAGAGTGATCAGAAGTTTGGGTGCAGCAAGATTATTGCATTAAATTGATCAAAAGTGACAGTAAAGACATTGTTACAAAAAATTTATATTTCAAACAAATGCTGGGCTTTTGAACTCTATTCATCAAAATATTGTATCAGTGTTTCCACAGAAGTTTTAATCAGCACAGCTGTTTTCATAATCAACATTTTCAGCAATCGGCAATGATTTCTGAAGAATCATGTGAGGCTGAAGACTGGAGTAATGACTGCTGAACATTCAGGTTTGCCATCACATTAATAAATATATTAAAATAGAAAACAGTTATTTTAGTTATTTTACTGTATTTTTGATCAGATAAATGCAGCCTTGGTTAGCATGAGACTTTGCTTCTTACTGACCCCAAACTTTTGAACAGTAGTGTAATTAAAAATGCATTATTTTACCAATTTTTCATGTGTGCTATGACATGCCAGCTGAAAACTTAATTGCATGTCAAGAATATTTGTGTGTTGTCCCTAGTTGTAGAGTGTTTCAAATCTCGTAATGAGCTGAGTGAAAAGTAGAATGCTGCCTATGTAGGCAATGAGGCAGCTCACTAGGTTTTGGAACAGAGCTAATATCTGAATCATATGAAGGATTGTTGCCAAGCAAATTAAGAATGATCTGGAATAGGTGTGGCCAAGAAAAAGTGTTTACTTTAATATTAAAAACCAGCTGATTATTTGAGGACTGTAGTAAGCATATTTGACTAATCTTTTAAGGCAAGGGAGTGTCCCCAAATGATCCTCTGTTGAATAAAAGACATATCTTCCAAAGTTAGGGAGCATCTTAAAATGTTCTTTGTTTAAAAAGACTTCAGTGTTAATGGCACTTTTTCATCTGTACTGAAATGTATTGCCTTATTTATCTTTAATGGTATTTATTTTCCTTGTGTTTTTGTGCTTTGTGTTCATTGTCTTGCGTTTTAAGTGTAAAAATTGTACATGGTATTACTTTCTTTTTAGTATTTAAATAAGGTGTAATTCTGTCTCTGACATCACTCATTAAGGTTTTGAGAGATTTATTTGAATGAATCATCGAAAGCAAAAGTCCCAAAATGCAGCAGATCCTGTAGGATGATGAACAACTTGTTTCTCTGGGGATCGATGGAGGCACAAAGGGTGTGTTATTTTACTGGACTGAAACGGCAGCTACTTTCTTCTGCACATGGACAGATGCACGACTGCCAAGAAGTTTGGCATCCACCCTGAAAGGCCTCCATTCAGAAGGATGGAAAACCAAAAAAATAAATTAAGAAAAAAGGATTTAAAGTCTTTAAAGTAGAGTACAAACAGAGAGAGAAGAGGAGCACATTAAAATGCGGTTAGACCCAAACCACATGACAGAGACAGAAGCAGTGATCTGTGTATATGTTGGAGCAGCTCGGTTCGCCAGGAGACTCAAACAAAACTCAAATGTTGTTAACAGTCATAAAATAATAAGAAAATGTAGAATAGATGTTTCATGTTCATGTTTTACATATGAAGTGGTAAATTCTGCCTTCAGTGATTAAAACCTTGTGAATCGTGTGACTTTGTCTTACCTTTAACTGTAAATCTGGTTTTCATTAAAGGACTTTGAACCTTGAATAAAGTGTTTTGGAAGACTCTTATGAAATTGAGAGAAAAAGAGCAGAATTCAGCTTTGCACTACTTAATGTATTCCACGTTGTAATAATAATAATAACATCCACATATACTGCTTTATACAGTACCAGGAAAAAAATGACTGCATTAGTATTTTGGTCTGTATAATAGAAACACTCTCACATGCACAAACACATGCTGGAATTTTCTCTGGCCACTGCATGCTGTGTGACAAGCATTTGAATTCCATGAGCGCATCAGTGTACATTGCATCCTACTTATAAATGACAGGACACTGGGAAATTGACTAGGCGGGTTGCCTTGGATACGGCTGCCCCTTAAAACACTCACAGAACTGAATACCAAATAGACTTGGAGAGCCTATATGTGAATAAATGAGATTGATGATGCAAAAAACGAAGTGAGGGGGAGAGACTGGAGGAGAAACACAAAGAAAGTGAGAAAAATTGTACTATTTTTTGTCAAGGAAGATGACTGCCTTCAAGACATTTACTGTTTCAATACACTTTGCTGATCTTATTTAGCACAGTTACTCAGCATACATTATACCACAGTATAAAAAAAGAAAGAAAAAAAAAGTAATCAAAATTTCCTCCAATTCTGAAATGAATTTTCTTTTCAGCTGATGTCACATAGGCCACACTGGCTATTGGTAAATGTTAACCAGTAGCAAATTGTTATTTAGGCATGTTTTAGTCTTTCTAAAAGCCAATAGTTAATGCTGTAATTTAATGTAAACGTCAAAAGTCATTGCATATAACAACAACATAATCAACATAGAGATGCATCAAGATACTAATAAGGTGAACTTGACCTTCAGACTGCATCCTGGTCAAGAAGCCTCCTTAAAAGTGGATACTGACATCTGCAAGGAAGTAGTCCTTCACAATTGCTCTATTCCAGTATGAAACAACCACTTTTTACAATCCAATTCATTCCTGATGGATATTAATCAAGTCCCGCCCTACAGTTTTCACCTTGAATACATTGGTTTCACTTAGAAATATATCAAATTACTAATGTAAACTGACTTATGAATCTTGTTTCATGTTGACTACAGTCCACTAAAGAGGTCGAGAGGCTAAGTAAGGGTCAAGAGTCAAGACTGTGACTCACAGCATTACTCTGGCTCTACTTCAGAGGGCTTTATTACAGGGGGAGCTTTTTTGGATAATAACAGGATCTTAGAGGTTTTGGTCTTGGTCAGAGTTTTGTGACAGGGTCAGGCTGACCTAAGTTTTGCTGATGTGGTTGACAGTTCCTTTAATTCCAGCCTATAAAATCACAGAAGGGTAAAAATACACACAACGCACTGCACAAGACGTGGGAGAGAGAGAGAGCAACGCCAGTTGCTGAATCAATCGGCGGCGTCTACCGCCCCTTGTGGTGAAATGTGTATACTACATGTCTGTCTGGACTGGCTGTCTAGACATCTCTCTTTGTGCAAAATAAATGAATAATTAACAGCAGGTCTATTTTTTATTAATTCTATAACGGAGTCCTCTGATAAATTACATTGAGGTATGAGTATATAAAAAACACAAAATGCGTTTACATGCAATTTTACACACGTCTTTTATGTCATGAGATTTGTGTCTATATGTTATGCGGAACTATAACGTCAACGTTGTGTTTCAATACGACAAATATTTAGTGCGGACTCATTTGGCAACCTTCATCCTGGGCGAAGAGCTGCAGGTAAATATTTAACTTCAGAAATCCACCATTGCATTACATGCATCTGAAACATGACAAATCAAACTAAACTCAGTCAGTAGTAGTCATAATGCTGCGGGTTTTCGCTGATATCTGGCAGAATAACTGCGAATTCAGAGGCCTGCATTACAGCTAAAGCTTATCTTAAAGCTAACGTCAGGTGACCATTGTCGCTTCCTTGATCCGTTTATTAACATATTTATTGTTTGGCTGATCTGCGTGTGGTTTGTCTGGGTGTGATGCTGAATGTTTGTGAGAATGTCGACCTTTGTACGTCATGAATTTTAATACCCACAAATCGTTGTTGCTGGTGATTTCAGCGTCATATGATTTCAGTTTCTCTGTCATTAGAGAGACACTTCATCACTAGATAAAATCTTTTTAGGTTTTATTGCTTATGTCAGTAAGTAAATATACCAATAAACTGATTAGCAACGTGTAAACTGACAGCGGTCAAAACAGACTCAGGAAACTGATCGAGGCTGTTCATAATGCCTCAGTGTTTGCGTTTTAACCGTAAAAAATAAAGAATAAACAAATAGCTTATTTTAAATCATGGTTGTTATAGTTAACTGATACTAAAACTAATACCATAAAAAACATTTTTGATGCTTTAATTGTTAACTGAAATAAAACATAATATAAAAACACAGCTGGCAAGGCAACTATTTCTAATTTTCATTTAGTTTAATTTGTTCTACTAAAATAACAAACTAAATAAAAAAAAATACAATTAATAAAAAATATGTAGAAATGGTCAAAAATAAAAATGACAGAAACAGCTAAATTGATAAAGCTTTAAAATTAATGGACAGTTTAAAATCTAATAATAAAACTAATTCAAAATGTTATGAAAAGCTATGTTATCTTACGGATACTAAAATAATGCTGTCTTAAATGGATTGGTTATGCAGTATTTTCTAATATTAATTTCCCCGTCGTATAGTTTGAGAAGAAACATTTCATAACACTATTACAGATCATTTCCAATGGGGTCCATTGGATGAAACCATACAATACCATGCATGAAATACAAACTGTCATTTGTACAAATTTGAATAAGAATTTATGTCTTGCATCACATTTAACATTAATTTTATATCACTAATGGTAATGATGATGATGATTAAGATGTTTTTTTTTTTGTTGTTGTTGCAGTGGGTGGAGGGATGAGCTGCTCTTCTGTGACTGGTCAGGATGCGCAAGAAGCAAGCAATGGCGTGGACACCTCTGACTCTCCCAAGGCCTCCAATTTGTCAGGACCTCATGGATTCTCCACACAGGGGTTAAAGTTCAGGGATGGGGCTGATTTTGAGCCTCATGAGGGGTCGCCTGCCCTGTCAGAGACTCTCAAACACACACTTCACCACATGGACTCATGTAGAGACAAACACACACTCCAGTCACACACAGATCACTCAGAGTCACTGGTTCAACACAACCAATGTGCACATATTCCAGCTGAAGACAGCTCACACGAGGACACACACTCCTGTGAGACTGAACTAATACACGGCCGCTCTAAAAAAGAACTGGAAGAATGGAGAGGGGAGGAGGATGAGAGAAAGACAAGAGATGGAGAGGTGAACAGTGTCAACAAGGGAGAGATCAAGCGAAAAAAGGAGACTCTTATTTCTGTACAGGTAAGGGGTTAGATCAAGGATGTGCGTTGGTACTCTTTCAGTTAAATACTAGTGTATAATGCAATAAAAACGTAATATTAGTCATAGGGTTGCAAAGCGGTGGAACATTTCTGGAAACTTTCCAGAACTTTTTGTTTTAGGTTTATTTGGAAATTTTTGGGAACTTTTGATAAGCTTCCAGAAATTTAGCAAAAATGTTCTGCCCCTTTGCAACCCTAACTAAAAAAAATAAAATAAAAATAATAATATAATATAATAATAATAATTAAATTAATAATTAAATTAATCCTACAAATTAAAATTGAATTTAAAGAGTGAAATCTTATCTATGATTTAATATTTCATTTAATATATACACTACTGTTCAAAAGTTTCAGATCAGTAAGACTTGTAATGTTTTTTAAAGACGTCTCTTATGCTCATCAAGGCTGCATTTATTTGATCAAAAATACAGCAAAAAACAGTAATCTTGCAAAATGTTATTACAATATAAATAATGGTTTCTATTTTAATATACTTTAAAGTAGAATTTAAAGTATTAAAAGAATTTAAAAGTCTTACTGATCTAAAGCTTTTGAACGGTAGTGTGTGTGTGTGTATATATATATATATATATATATATATATATATATATATATTCATTAAATTTATTATGTACTACCAAAATAAATAATTAAATTCCACAAATTTAATAATTTCATAAATTAAATTTAAGGATTTAAATCAAATGAATGCTTTGTATTCACTTTAAATACTAATTTATATATAATATAACAAATATTAACATAATAATAATAATAATATTAAATCTTAAATTTGTGACAATAATTCCAGTAAATTAATACTTTTCAGTTTAATTAATTAATAGTGAAATAATTCAAATTTGTGTGTGTCCAATTTGTGTGACTTAAATATCTGTGATGTTTATCTTTAATTTTTTACTAATTCATCTGTTCTGCACAAACTACAGCCAGTTGGTATGCTCTCAACTGAACACCCTCCCACTCGCTCTGAACCTGATGAATGGGCTAATCCTGATTCTTCAGATGAAGTCCAGCTAAATACTTCCATTTCTCCTGATGAGGCCCCGCCCCTTGTTCCAGCCCCTCCTCCTGACCAGGCCACACCCCCTCTGCTGCCAGACCTGGACGATTCTCCGTGCCCAGCTCATGTGATGGCGGAGGTGCGTGTGCGGTCAGTGCCAGAGCGAGATCGCGTCGTGCGTGGCATGCAGGACAGTAAGAGCCTGGATGAGATCAGTGGGGCGTGTGGGGGCGGGGCAAGAGGAGGCGGAGCTAGAGGCGGCCAGGTGGAAGGACGCAGAGCTACCATCTCCAGTGCCCTCGAATTAGAGGGAACCGTCAGCCATGATGGAGATCTCACGCACTTCATCACCAAAAATCTTGAACAGAAGATTAAAATGAGCTCACGGCCGAGTCTGGACACAGATTGTGAGTATCTGAGGGTGCCAAAAAATTGTTGTTGATTTGTTGTCGTGTATTAGTAATATTTGATCTGTGTGTGGCTACTTCAGCGGACTGCTCTGGGCCTGTGGTACGTGGTCGTGGCTCTCTGCGTCGGCCGGCTGATATTCCACCCGTTGACCCATCAGTGCTGGTAGACCTGCACAAACACACACAGGATGTGGCTCAGAGTGTAGAACTGATGCTGCGAAGCCTCAATGGAACTATACAGAATGTGAGTATTACCCTGGATCATATACAACCACCCCAAAAAAGTATTTGGACACTTAATCTGCATCTCAAAATACCGAAACCAGTACAGTTTGCAAAAAAATTGTGCTGTTCCGTTTTTAGAACTAACTCTTAGCCATTGTTTAACTAGTTTTTAGCCACATGGTCTCAAGGTGATTTTTATAGACTATATAATGTCAAATCCCCTCAACTTCACACTTTACCTTTTGCCATTCTTGTGCTGGTTTCTGGCCAATTTGCATTCTGTTTCGCAGGCTTCTACCACAGAAAAGCCAGTTCTGAGGATATATTATTCTGTGCTGGTAAAGCTAAATTTTCTGCAGTCATTAATCCAGTTTTCAGTGTCACAGGATCCTTCAGAAATCATTCTAATATGCTGATTTGCTGCTCAAGAAACATTTTTTAGTATCCATATTAAAAACAGTCAAGCTACTTAATATGTTTGTGGAAACCATGATCTATTTGTTCAGGTTTGAACAGCATTTATCTGAAAAATTAATATTTTATACCATTATAAATGTGTCTGACCCCAAACCTTTGAACGGTAGTAGATATAACTTATTTTAATGTAGATTATGTTATCTTTATTTTGTTATATGAAGATCAAATCACAATATAGGTCAAATTTGTGCAAGAGTTTTCAAACTTTATAGCATTTTCAGTGTCCAAATAATTTTGGGTTCACTTTTTATGTATGCAATGCAACCATTATTTTAACTCACTTATGCATATTTTGCTGTGAATATGAATTAAAATCTTGTCTCTCCAGATGACTGCTTTAAGTGTGGGTTATATCCAGACATACAGAGATTCTGTGGACAGTTTGGGAGAGTCAGTGGACATGAGTATAAAGGTGAGGTGACTTATATTTATCTAATCAGGCAAGTTTTAATTTTATTTTGTATTTTGATCTGTGTATGATTGTGTGTGTTCCAGGGAATGTACACACTCATGGCGCGCTGTGAGGAGCTCGATCGCTCCATGCAACCTATACATGCTCTAGCTGCTCAGATCAGAGACATCAAACGAACCCTTGATGCCCTAGAAACCATCTGCAAGTAACTATGGCAGCAAACCACACCCCCTGTCCGAGTGGGGACTCCACCCCTTGGAGAAAAGCAGTGGCTCCGCCTTCTGCAGTCATTCTGCTACACACCGTGCAATGGAACCATTTTGCTAATTATAATGTTTACTAGCAATGCTCTGCAAGTGCTCGTCCCCTTAGAGACAGCTTGGTTCTCACCCTTCCCCTTGGAGGCCACATCTTTAACCACCTTCTTTTGTCGTGGCTCCTCCCCTCTAGAAAGTTTGCACGGCAAAATAGACTCCTCCCTGTGATTCATGCCGTCCAACATCTTTCACATGATCACAGGAAGCACTCTCTGTTGTTGGTTGCTCTTGAGCAACTGATTAGTGTTACCATTGCCTGTTTATGAAGTGAGTTTGTGTGTATGGAACTATCGGGTATATTGTGTGTTAAATGCACCATCTGTAATGCCCTCAAATTTAAGACATAGAATAGAAGTTTAACACCAATATTCGCCAGTATGGAAGCCATGCTATGTGTATACTTGTTCCTCCCAGACGTCTGTGTTTCTGCAGGATGGATGCTGTGCATCCCAGATCAGTTCCTCTTTTCACAGCGGCCATTGTTAAATGGATAGTTCACCTGAAACTACATTCTGATATCATTTACTCACCTTCATGTTGTTTGAAACCTGAATTCCTTATGAATTCACAAAATGAGAATTTTTGAAGACTGTGCTTACCATGAATCATGAATAACAGCTTACTTTTTAGTCTCTCACACAAAGATATTGTTTTAGTTGTGCACACATCATATGAACTACGCATCTACGTGTTTTTAATGCTTGAAAGATTCAGTCTACATTAATAGTCTCTATTCATTAATTGCATGGAAAAGAGTAGCCAGGACATTCTTCAAAATATCTTTTGTGTTCCTCAGAGGAAAGAAAGTCGTACAGGTTTGGAACAACATGAGGGTGAGTAAATAATGGCAGAATTGTAATTTTTTTGGAAGAGCTATTAATAACACAAGCACTGTAAAGGCCCACCCGCAAATACTGGACTCTCAATTACCGTATTGAAAGTCATGACAAATGTTCTGTAATTTGTTTAACTGTTTTGTTGTCTGCAAGTGTTTATCAATGGAAACGACCCCACAAATCAGAGGAAGGTCTGGAGAGATTGGAGGTGGATGTGAAAAACTATACAGGATGGATGAAAGTTTATTTTTGCAAATGATCTTTACCTTTCTCTGTCTGTTCCTGTTTGAACCGTCTCTCTCTTTATCGCTGTCTTGCTAACTATAACCCTGATTTATCCAACAATCCGTCATCAGTGTATATTTTAAATTATTATATAAACCAGAATAAATTTGCTAGAATGATACTTGATTTTTTGTTCCTCTTCTTACTGTATTTTTACAGTGAAATTGTTCATTGCTCTTAAAGTTGTTTTATTTTGAGAGTCTTCTGCTTTTGCAGAGTTCAGTTACAGCTGCATCCTGATCTACACTATTAATCAGGGTGATATTATCGGGGATAGAGCATATTGTTTGTGTGTGTGAGTGAGTGAGAGAGAGAGAGAGAGTGTCCTCATATGGCCTCAGTTGGATTAATTTACACAGGCGGATAAAAGGTTTTGCTCTGTCACCCCTTATAATCACTGATGAATTCACAGATACGTAAACACATAGATGCACACATTTATATTTTAATTTGGACATTGTAGTTGTTATCCTCCTCCTAGTTGGTGTTTGTTAATTTAACAAACTAGTAGATTTACCTACTAGTCATTCATATCTGTCACTGAATGTTTGGAAAGGCTTTACATTTTCATTATGGAGGATGGTTTTGTATGGGACAGGCTGCTCAAGTGTAAACTTGGCTGATTTCTCTTTTTTTCCCCCTTAAACAGATAAAATGGAGACTAAACATTTGATTAGACAGATAGAGGCCAGATACACCCCGGCCCAGTTGCTTTCAGGACATTTTATGATTGTGCTATCGCTGTCCTGTCACAAGTCTTACGCAGGTTTGACGTTGTATATGTATACAACGTCATATAAGTTTAGGGTCGTTAAGAATTTTCAATGTTTTTGAAAGATGTCTCTTATGCTCACCAAGGCTGCGTTTGTTTAATTGAAAAAGTGAAAACAGTCATATTGTGAAATATTATTACAAATTAAAATGACAGTTTTCTATTTTAATATATATTAAAATATAATTAATTCAGTCTTCAGTGTCACATGATCTTCAGAAATCATTCTAATATGCTGATTGCTCAAGAAACATTTCCTATTATACATTTTGATTATTATTATTATTATTATTATTACATTATTTAATAATTTTGTGGAAACTGTAATACATTTGTTTCAGGATTCTTTGATGAACATAAAGTTCAAAAGAACAGTATTTATTTGAAATAAAACATTTTTGTAACAATGTAAAACATCTGATACATTTTTTATCATCGTTGCTGAATATAAGTATCAATTTCTTTAAAAAATAAAGAGGATCTTGCCCCAAACTTTTCAAAGGTAGTGTATGATTTGGGTTAATGCAGACATATGATCATATTTCTAAAGTAATCTATTTTCATGATGGACATAGAAAGTATAATAGTAATTTCAAACACAATTATTTTGTATGAAATGCAGAAACAAAATAATCTCAATTTATTTGTATAAAAATTTATTCAGCACATAGCTATTCTGTTTGGATGGAGTCTATTATTGTAATATAGTACATTATAGAAGGTAACTAATTTTGTTTCAAAAACCATTCAGGGCCATTTTGTATAGATTAAAGGGGATAGTTCACTCAAAAAAAAAAAAAAAAAAAAAAATCTGTCATCATTTACACACCCTCCACTTGTTCCAACCCGGTATGAGTTTATATTGAACACAAAAGATACTGAAGAATGTTGGTAACCAAACAGTTGATGGTAGTTATTGACTTCCAGCGTTTTTTTTTTTTTTTCATACTATGGAAGTCAATGGCTAAAGTCAACTTTTTATTTACCAACTTTCTTCAAAACATCTTTTGTGTTCAACAGAACATACTCATACAGGTTTGGAAAAAGTGGAGGGTCAATGATGGCACTATCCCTTTAAAAATTTTATGTAATAGAGGTTTTGCAGTTCTCTTTCAAGTGCAGGTGACGCAGAAGAGATCTGTTTATTCAGTCATGTTCAGAATTTAAATCCGTCTCTGATTGTCTTTAACAGAAGCTATTCTCTTAACAGACATATTCCTTTGGTATTAAAATTCGTTTTGCAATTAGCAAACAAAGTCAAGGCCAACTGAGGTTCACAAAAGTTCCTTCACACTCCAGCTCTCTACTCGTCAAACATAATGAAGAACCAGTGAGGAGAGAAGGATGATGGGTGTATTAAGTGCAGAATTTCCGCCGCCCACTGGCTGCTTGGTAGGCACTGGAATCACTGGAACCACAGTACTCTGACTCTGACTTATCCCAGCCACTGTTTTTACTGTTGGTGCTGTTATTTTCCGTCGGTTTTCCAGCACCACGCCTGATTCTTGATCCGCTGCTGCTCCCTCCAAGGCTTCGAACCACTGGCAGCGGAAGTCCTTCTTCCAGAGGTCAATGTAAGCAGTGGGAAGCTCTCCTGTGGCCCGGACTCCTTCTGCCCCGTTTGGGAGAAGCATAAAGTGGGCTGAAGGAAGATGCAGGTATGTGGGATCCTCAGGTTTCTTACGCACACAGCGTCCACGGCCCTGACACAATGAGACTCCACAGAGACGTGCTGCAGTGGTCACATTGACAGCATATGGGCCAAGAACCTGACGAACATACGAGCTGAACTCCGAGCAGGATTTCTGTAGGAGACACACACGCAGACGTAAATAATATCTGTCATACAGGAATCTCTAATGACTAATGAAAAGCATTATAATTGATACACAAGAAGGTGGAGAGGTATGCATGTATAATACTTGTAAATTGTTTCTGGCTCTTATGCTTTTTTTTTTAATCAAATCTAGCAAAAACAGTAGTGTTGTTACAGTTTGAAAAGACTTGTTTTCTATTTGAATGTATTTTAATGTAATTTATTCTTGTGAAGACAAAGCTGAATTTTCAGCAGCCATTACTCCAGTCTACAGTGTCACATGATGCTTCAAAAATCATTCTAATATGCAGTGTTGGTGCTCAAGAAGCATTTATTATTATTATCACTGTTGAAAACAGTTGTGCTGCTCAATGTTTTTGTGGATAACTTTTTTCCATGATTCTTTGATGAATAGGAAGTTCAAAATAACAGTGGTTTTGAAACGGAAATATTTTCTAACATTATGAATATCTTTATTGTCACTTTTGACCAATTTAATGCACCCTTGCTGAATAAAAGTGTTCATTTCTTTCAAAAAACATTTGAACATAAGTGGACAAATGATTGAATGATTACCTGTGTTTTAACTGCTAAGGATTTTTCCCATATTATGACTCCAGATGCTCCCATAGCAGCACTCTCTCCAATTGTGTTCACCAGATCAATCTGATACATGTACAATACAGACATAATTACGAGGTTGTACTAAGCAACAACAAAGTCCTTATAAGGTACTCAGACTATATAATATTATATTCTATGTCTAATATATTATATTGGCTTTGTTTCACTCAGCAAATTACAGCTTACTATTCATTACCTCTGAGAGAAAGGAGTTAGAAGAGATGTAAACAATCTTGATCAGTGGAAACACAGGAAGATCAAAGGTAGTCCCTGCAAGAGCCGCCACTCGTAAAGCCTCTCTGATCTGATTGGTTGCGTAAAGCCACGCCCCTTTAGTTCCCTCTGGCAGCTTCTCCAGTGAGAGGGCTGGATAGAGGGCACCGCTACGCTTCCACAGCCACATCAGCTCATCATTAAGGGCCATTTCTGCCGCAGGGCACCGTCCCGTGTAATTGGCTAATGCTATCTGGGTGGAGTCAAAGTTGTAGCAGTTAGGATACGGGGCCATGCCCCATAACCTTTGTGGGCGGAGTCTCTTCACCTCCCGCAGGGTTTCCATCATTATGGACTGTGCTGCTGCTTCAAAGTCAACCTGACAGGAAATGAAATCATATGATCGATTTATACAACATAATGCAGAATAATAGTCTCAGACATATCATAATATGTTGTGACTGTCATCACCTGAGACCATTTCTCCACTTCCTCCGTGCTCCAGTCTGGAAAAAATCCCCGAAGAAGTGCCCTCGACTCTGCAAGATACTTTGTTTTAATTGCCCTGTTCCTGGTCCACTGAGGCGCCCACTCCTGCCAGCGCAGCACCCCTAAACCAGGTGCTCCTGCTTGGGGTAATAAGGCTGTCAGGTCACCCTCCACCCTCTGGAGGTGAAGGTCAAGGCTGGTGTGTTGTGGTAGGCCACCGTTGACAGGACGATCCTGTGCAGCGAAATATGGGTAAAGTCCTAGCGTGTCCTCATAAAATATCACCACACGGCCTTCCCACTCCATCCCAAATGCAGCTGGGTCTGGCCGACCCAAACAGTCTTTATCTGGAACCCCCCATAACACCAGGAAAGGCTGGCCGGCAAGAAGAGGGGCCCGGGCAGGACTGCAGACACATGGTCGAGTGAAGAGACAGAGGAGGAGGAACAGAAGAGAAAGGGAGAGGAGAACAAATGTGTGTTTTCTGCCAGCCATGGAGCTGAGCAACAGGTTTCAGGGCCCCTCACCCCAAAACTCGCACAAAAGCCGCCTTGGTGATTGATAATGTCTGGAGATGAAGACATACAAACATCTTTGGTGAGGTATTTATTTCTTTGTTTTATAGGGAAATTATTGTCTTGTGAGGATTTCTGTTCTGGTGTGTTTGTGTCCATAGTGAAACATGGGGAAATTAAACAATGACTTCAGTTGCACATTGTTTTAAATAAACAAGCAGCTTTCAGGTTAAACAACTGGAATTTAGGACAACTTTTGGACAGAAATATTACATCCCACACTCTTAAAGTTAGGGGAGAACAGGCCCAGCCAGTTACCACAAAATCTCATTAATTATAATTGAAGGTATAGATTTTAGTCTAAAATGTTGAGCTGTTCTTGTGACAAGCATGTTGACACAAAAGGTCAATTCATGTGTATGTGTATCCATTTTCTAAGGATATTGTTTTTATATAATTTGTATATATATTTCTTTGTCTTTCCTGGCGCAGTTTTCAACAGCTTAGAGCTGCGACGCTGCTTCAGAGGAAACAAAGGGAGACACTTTAGGATAATTAATCGCTAACAGGATTAATTAGTGCTGCCCAAATTCAGCGCTAAACACTCTTTAAAGTGTACTAATACGAGTCTGCAGTTCACAAGCTTTTCAACAGAGGGCGCCAGAGGGCCAAGCAACACCTGCATCTCATGAAACCGACGCAACATATTTATCGATCTCTTTACCGATGTACTTTGAAGAAATACTGCAGCAACATACTAATTTCCACTTCGTTATTCGGTAGTTACTGTTTATTAATGTTGAAAGAAGTTTAGCAAGCTGTTCTGTTCGTGTATTCCTTCAAAATACAGTCCACTGCTGTAACCAAACTAGTCTAAAATGTAAAAGCCGTCCTTTTCTGCATGGAAAAGGGAAATCATAGTATACCACAATTTGTGCAATTATTTCTACTTAAATAAGCTGCACTTATTCAGTAGGCTATTATTTATTTATTATGCTTTAACAATAATTGTTGTATGTGGTTCTGGGTGGAAAATTTGTGGCTTTCCATACAGTACGTGGGAGAAACATTGCTAAATGTAACATGAACCACTGGAGTGCTAACTCTGAAGTGATTTCAGCCACTCAACCATGCCAGATAATAGCTGTGACACATACAGTTATATATGTGTAATGAACTGAATGCAAAGACATCTTTCTGAGTCAAATAAGTGCCTTTCTCTGAATAGGCTCTCTGAAATTGAAACTGAAGGACCTGAAAGCTATGTTATCATTCTCACACATTTAGAAGTTGTGTTGCTTTTCATCCGGTTAAACTTGGCCATGTCAAAGTAAGCTTTTGTTGTTGGGTGTGATAGTTTTAGGCCAGTTCCTGCTTTCAAGGAAGCTGCTGGGAATCGACTTAGCTTTTATAATGCCAACTTCCATCTCATTTATCTAACATTTGGAGCAAAACACAGTTGTTTAACTGATAGTATGGTTTGCCTCATCAGGTGCTTGAGGAGATGGGATCAGAGTGCTGGATTGTATTACTCACCTCCGCATTGGCAGATCAGGTGTGTGCCTGGATCTCCAGGTCAAAGAATCCAGAAGGAAAGGTCAAGATGATGAGGACTCCTCTGAATGGGAAATAATAGGAAATGAGCGTTTCTGTGCAGGTTCGAGGGGTCGTGTCTCCTGGCTTGGTACAGGAAGCCACAGAAGGGAGAGACTTCAGCCCAACCATGAGGGATGAGATGACAGGCTCTCCTGACAAAAGGATGGATGAAGTGACAGAAGGAGGAAATGGAAAGAAAAGCAAGCTACCTCACCTTCACCAGGGTAATCTGTTAGTAAGTAGGGTCACCACAGACCATGACAATCACATGATCAGACTCACCATAATCCTTTAATCCGCCACTCCTTCCTAGCAAACACACTTAATTCAAAAACACACACACACATCCATCCATCCATCCATCCAAGCACACATATGCACAAAACCGTCACAGTGACACAAATTTACTCAAAAGAAAATACTTAATACTTAATATAAAAATACTTAATATAAAATACATCAAACTATACCTTTCATATATGTTTTACTTTTAAACTTCTCCCTTTTTCCTTGCTCTCTGGTTTCAGCCTTTCTCCCATTCCTCTCTTTCTCATTTCTCGGTCAATTTTCTGAAGTCTAATCCCATTTCCTGAAAAGGATCACTGGCAAGATTATTCACAATTATATCATCCGGACATAATCTGGCATAATCCTGTTCTTTTCTATAGTCTCTGCTGGTATTACAGATAAGATAAAAGAAGGATTTGGTTTTTGTGATTGGTGTCATTCCAAGTTGTTGCTTTTCTACTGTCCATATTGAAATGTGTAGTCATAAATGTGACTTTTTATGAACATTTTTGAAAAGTTAATGAGAGGGAGTATTTTTTTTTTTTTTGGAAAGAAATAAAAACATTTACAATGTTACAAAATATTTCTATTTCAAATAAATGTTGTTCTGTTGATCAAAGTATCCTGAGAAGAAGAAAAAAAGTGCAGTTTCCACAAAAATATTAAGCAGCACAACTGTTTTTCAGCACGGATAAGAAGTGTTTCTTGAGCATCAGATCAGCATATTAGAATGATTTCTGCAGGATTATGTATAAATATATTAAAATATAAAACATATAAATATAAATATAAAATATATATTAAATATTAAAAAAATATATTATTTTAAAATTGTAATAATAATTATTAAAAGGTCTATATAATACTATATAGTGTTGGGAAGGTTACTTTGTAAATGTAATAGGTTACAGATTACAAATTACCCTACTTAAAATGTAATAAGTAGTGTAACTTTTCAATTACTTTATTAAAGTAACTGATTACATTTGATTACTTTTCTAAATTTCTAATGTTTTCAACTGTTAATCATTTTCAAACATGTAAACCAGGCAGGGTTAACCTTACAGTAGTGCTCAACGCTGATTACTGTCTGACTTTCGAAAAAAGATGATAATATTTTAATTTTAAAGGAGATATTGGATGCAAAATATCTTCATTTGCATATAAATGTGTCTTAGCAGTGTGTGGACACAACCACCCTACAATGATAAAAATTAACTCCTTTTTTAATCCCCCAAAAACCTAAACAGTCTCAATTATCAAGCCATTTTGATTTTGGAATGAATAACCAGCGCTCTCTTCCACCCTCAATACCACGACTGAGGTGAGACCCTTGAGCAAGGCACCAAACCCCCAACCGCTCCCTGGGCGCCACAGCAATATGGCTGCCCTCTGCCCACTGTGTGTTCACAGTGTGTGTGTTTACTGCTGTGTGTGTGCACTTGGATGGGTTAAATGCAGAGCACATATTCCGAGTATGGGTCATCATACTTGGCTGCGCTGCGCAAATTATTTTACTGCAGACTGCTTTCTGAATGAGGGACAATTCAAGGCAGGTTTTGTTAAAAAGTTCAAATTCATGGATGGATCAGCACCCACTGTTCATGATTCAGCTGCACCTCCAGAAGAAGTAAGTCTCACACTTTATAATTTTTATGATTATTTGCGAATCGCCTTTGCTCTTCCACAGAAGAGAGGGGCAGGGTGAGCAGAGCTCATTAGCATGTAAAGAGATATGCACCGAAACAAGTCGCTGTGAACGGAGCTGTTTTTGACAAGGTAGAAAGGGTGTTGTTTTATATGACCACTGAATTCAAGAATACCCTAAAGAATCATACTAACTTGTGGAAAATGGGCATCTGATGTCCCCTTTGAAGCACGGCCACCACTAAATCAGACTTACTTATTCATTCTGAGGTTAAATACAGATTTAAAATCATAAGAAATAGTTTAATAGCTATAATACTGTTTTTGAAATCAAATCTTTGCATAGCTATGACAGTAAACACTGGAATATAACAATGCCTTAGAAAAAAAACAAAAACAGTTCATCTTAAAAAAAATAAAGCATATACATAAACCCATATAGGAAATATAAGAGTTATCGGATAAGCATGTTATAAACTTCTGAAACATTGGTGTTTCATATTTTAGAGCAGTCACTGCAATTTATGAAATAAATCAATTAAATCTGTATGTGCGAGTGTGTATGAAAAAATCAGATGTAACCCCCTTTGTAATCCTTAACATTGTCATAAGTAACTGTAATTTAATTACACATTTTTCTTAGTAACTGTAACTAATTACAGTTACTTTTATTTTGTAATTATATTACGTAATTCTGTTACATGTAACTAGTTACTCCCCAACACTGATACTATATTATATAATATTACTATATAATACTACTATAATATTACTATATAATATTACTATACTAATAATAGTATTAATAATAATTCACAATATTACTTTTTTACTGTATTTTTGATCAAATAAATGCAGTCTTGGTGAACACAACATTTTTACCAACCCCACAGTTTCGAGTGCATATAATTTAAATTATCTATTGATATTATTTAAATATTAAATGCAGTATATATATTATATTATATATTATAAATATATTACATGTTATTTATATTTTATCATTTAAATAATTATTCAAAATATATAAATACATTTGTAATGCAAAGTTGTATTAGTCATAAGTCATTTTGTAAGTCATTTATCCTGATTAACAAAAATGTAATATTTCAGGTCCTTAACACTAATATTTGTGACATCTGGAGAGAAGATAAGACTTCTGGTGGGCTTTGTCTGTTCTCTATTTATATATCTGAAATTGACCTCTAATTGCAGGTTCACTTATGCTTATATTCAATACTGTATGCTATTTTCTTATCAGTTGTATGTTCATGTTATGTGTGTGTGTGTGGATGTCTTACCTGGTCAAGGTTGTGTGTGCATGTTTAGTTGAGATTATCTGTTTGAGGTATCTAAGGTGATGCCTGCTCTCCAGGTCCGTCACCATGGCAACGGCTCAGATGAGTCCGGCCCAGCCAGCGGATGGGGGTTAAGGATGTGTGTGTGTGTATGTGTTGATGGTTTGTACATGGACATCCAGTTTTGTTTAAGCAGCTTTGACAGATCTGTGTGTGTGTATAGTGTTGGTTTAGTAAGACTGACCTTTGTGTCATCGTGCTTGATATGCGGTTAGACTGAACAATGATGATATGAAAAGTGATTTAGTGAAGACAGATGATCAGAACACAGACTCATCTTAAGCTATGACAATGAAACTGTACTGAAGAAGTCACGACGTGAGATAATATGTCAAACATGTAGCTGACTTGTTATTTCTTTCTGTGTCTGTACATGCAGATGGAAACAGGTGTGGAGGCTTGGAATTGACCTCGGTCACCTCACTGAGCCACTGTAAACACCTCTAACTCCAATTTATTCTCTTAGTCCTGCTTTTCACACAATCATTGCTCGTGTTTTTGCTGTTACTTGCTACAATGAAGATAGTTTTAACCTATTTTTACTTGTATTTTGCATAATTTGTTACGTGGGCAGAGGGCATCTGTAATGATTGTAGATAGAAAAATACCAGACCATTGTATCACCTTTCTCAGTATTAGCCAGTATTTTGATGTTGCGGTTGCTTTCCATGAAATGTTTTTCATGTGGATGTTTGTGTCATACCTGGAAAATGTGTGTGTGGCGTGACTTGAAATAATGTGTTTGCTAAATTATGGTTAGCTACTAGAATTTCGTGTACAGAATGTGAACAATAGAGCTTCTGTGAATGCAGTTGGGTAAAAAATAGTAGTTCAGGAAAAAATTATTTTTATGATCGGTATCTAGGTGATAAATTCACCACTTTTGAAACCTTTTTTTTTTTTTTTTTAAACAGGCTCATGTTCTTCTCTATTTGATTGAAATGTCACCTGGATCACCAGGTCAATCAATTTAATTAGCAGTTGGACCGACCGAACGAGTGTGTGTGTGTGTGTGTGTGTGTGTGTGTGTGTGTGTGTGTGCGTTTTTATGACATATGAGGACACACATTTGTATTATGACATGGGTATGACATAGGTATTACAAGGAGAAGGTGACTTATGAGGACATTACCCCGTGTCCCCATTTTTCAAAATGCTTATAAATCATACAGCGTGAGTTTTTTTGAGAAAGTAAAAATGCACAGAGTTTCCTGTAAGGAGTAGGGTTAGGTGTAGGGCAATAGCACACAGTTTGTACAGTATAAAAACCATTATGCCTATGGAATGTCCCCACAATTCATAAAAACAAATGTGTGTGTGTGTGTACCTGTTTTTATATTCCGGTGGGGACTTAAACCTGAATACACACAGACTCATGGGGACTTGTGTCACGGTGGGGACCTAA